>JAVIAB010000145.1:17158875-17351375 GCA_032433765.1 Megaustenia siamemsis | reverse complement strand
CAAATAATCAGAAGTTAAAAATGTTTTTTAAGAAATGAAATCGGTGAATCTGATAAAATATTAGAACGAAAAGTTTCGTAAAAATGAGGTTTGTTAGATGTTGGCAGTTTTATGATAATGTTAGTTTAAATGTTTATGATAGAGGAGTGATAAGAGTAGTGATAGAGTAGTGATAGAGTAGTGATAGAGTAGTGATAGAGTAATGATATAGTAATGATGGGGTAATGATGGAGTGAGGGAATATTATTAAAAAAAAAAAATCTAGAAATCATATCCAGGCGCGTAGCAAGGGATTCAGCGTCCGGGGAAAAAGTCATTTTTCGGGTCCCCTCCTGGTCACGTCGTGACAAGGTGTAATCCATAAGGGCAGTCCGTCATGCCCTTCTAGAAATTGTTTTGTTTTAGAACACCTAAACCTGCATTTCGTGGCATATTTTCAGGGTATGATGAGGATGAAAGAAATAAAATAATGAAGTGAACAATGGTCAATTTGGTGCCCCTGTTTCTGCGCACAGATGTCCCATCATTCATCAAGCCGTCCATCAATCCATCAATCATCCATACATCAATCCATCTTCAATTCATCAAATCGATCTATCTTTTAATCCATCCATGCATCAGTCAATCCATCCATTCGTTAGTTCATCCATCCATTCGTCAACAAATGCATTCCTCAATACATCCACCCATACGTCAGTCAATCCATTTATCAATCCATCAATTTATGCATTCCTCAATCTATCCACCCAACCATCAGTCGATCCATCCTCCCATCCATCCATCCGTCAGTCGATCACTCCCACCATCCATCCATCCGTCAGTCGATCGATCGATCGATCCATCCATCCATCCATCCATCCATCCATCCATCCATTCATCCATCCATCCATACATCAGTCGATCCATCTCACATCCATCCATCCATCCATTCATCCATTGATACATTAGTCGATCCATCCAACATCCATCCACACGTAAGTCGATCCATCCAACATCCATTCACACGTAAGTCGATCCATCCAACATCAATCCACACGTAAGTCGATCCATCCCACATCCATCCATCCCACATCCATCCATTCATCCATTGATACATTAGTCGATCCATCCAACATCCATCCACACGTAAGTCGATCCATCCAACATCAATCCACACGTCAGTCGATCCATCCCACATCCATCCATCCATCCATCCATCCATTCATCGATACATTAGTCGATCCATCCCACATCCATCCATCCATCCATGCATCCATGCATCCATCCATGCATCCATGCATCCATCCATCCGTCCGTCCGTCCGTTCGTCCGTCCGTCCATCCATCCATCCATTGACCCACACATTAAAGCCATTACCACAGCAACAAAAACGCCACGCATTTATTTTTTCAAAACGCTTTGATAGACACGACATTTCTGACGGCAATAATAATATATCAGATCAATTTTCAATGAACAAATTTAAGCCTCTGGCCTCAGACATTGTGCATGAGTTGATTAAATTAACATTTGTCTGGCTTTGAGATGTGTCATGCGGTCAGTCCTTGCATCACACGTTTCAAAATTGATGTCAGTGATAAATCAGTTAATGGTTTGTATCTCGAATTTATAATTTGAAGAATTTGTTCAGTTATATATTGAAGTTATGAGAACTTGGAGGTACGCTTGTGTAGTGTATTAATCTGAAACAAATGCATAGCGTTAAATAATTGGGCTCAGTAATAATATTCGACGGAAGATGCACAACAAAAAGAAATAACAGATTATCACATGCCAAAGTAGTATTTCAGAAATTGAAAAATAGTTTGCAAGTCTATGTCAATAGAAGTGAGTAAACGAATTTATCAATGCTATATAGAACTATGTTTGTTACGTTTTTTTTTCGGCTTATTTTTTTACAGTATGGGATAGCCAGTCCCATGCACAACCCTCCTTTCTCGCCTCTAACGAACATACCTTTTTTGGAATCCCCAGGGGAAAAGACAAAGAGGAAGACCAAGGAATTCTTGGAGAAGACAGAAGCAGAGATGAAGATGATGGGGAAGACATGGAATGATCTTAAAAGAATGGCAAAAAACAGAACGACTTGAAAAGTGTTTGTTGAAGACCTATGCTCCACTGGGAGCTAAAAAGGTAGAAGAGAGATATAGAACTAATTCAGACTTGTGGAAGTTAAACATGGACAGTAGACAAAGAAATGAAAAGACGAGTAAAGGCCACATAGATGGATTTCTTTTAGAAGAATGCTGAGTGTTCTGTGAACAGCTGGGAACGGGCAAAAAAATTACAGTGCTGCGGTAAAGCTGGTAGCAAGGAGCTAATGGTGGGGTGTAACGTACACTCCTATAAGGTACAGCTGAAAGACCAACGAGGAAATTCTCAAAGAGGCCAACACAGGAATGGAGATCCTGAAAAATATAAGAAAGAAACACATCATCTTTCCGAAAGAAAAAAAGATGTAATTTGGAATAACTGATTACAACAGGAAAAATACAGGGAAAAAGAGATCGCAGACGACAAAGAGAGAAGACGATAGATAGGTTGGTGCCGTGGCACAGAAAACAGTCAACAATATAATCGATACAATGCGATGTAGACATAGAATTGTGGAAGAACATAATCGCCTATGCAGACATACTGCACATGATGATGTTCAGCCCAAAATTTGGTTGCACCCAGAGCTTTTTTTTTTTTAATCCTCATTTGAAACACGTTCCGGTAAAATGTGAGGATTTTAACAGTTCCCGATATGTAAATGATACATTTTACAAGAAATTACAAACTTGAACTGGTGGAACTACGGATGCAAAAAGGGCAATATACAAATCAATGTTTCTACCAACTCTGTGCTATCAGTGCCAGAATTGGACGCAAGACTCTAGAACAATAAGAAAGATAACGACCACCGAAATGAAATGTAGCAGAAGAATGACAGGAAACAGCTTAAGGGACAGAGTAAGAAACACCGACCTGAGAAAGAAACTCGAAATTGAACCAGCCATCGAATACATAAAGAAACAACATATAAATTGGTTCGACCACATAACAAGACAAAAAGAACTAACAATGACTCAAAGATCCATAAACAAACGCTACGAAAACGCCAGATTAAGAGGAAGACCGAGAAAGAGATGGATAAAGGGAATACTAGAGTCACTAGGAGGAATAACATCAGAAGAGGCCAACAGAAGAGCAAAGAATCGCAGATTGTATCTCCCCTCCACGTCAACGGCGATGGAGGAAGGATAGAAGAAGAAGAAGGTGCAAGTTAACTTTCCTATCTTGTGATTATTGACAAGGATCATGCAAACATAAACTACACTAGAGCAAGGCTGAGCAACTTTTTTATTTTCTATGGGATTAGATCAGAAAATTATGAAGACACCAAGGGCCAGATACCATAACCTAATGAACCCTTTTATAAATTACCAAATTTGCATTCACAAGCGATTGTAAAATAAAAGTCTTTTTAGTGATAGAGAGTGGAGGACAGAAAGGAGAGTGGAAGGAAAGGGAGATGGGTGAGACAGAAGAGAAGGGGGAGAGAAAATTCAACAATAAGATGTAAACAGGAAGCGAATCAATTCAGAGGAAGAGGTATGTTTACAGCACTCGGAAAAAAAATGACACATAATCAACAGAAAAAAAAATATATATATATTTTGACCTAAGCAGGATCGAATAGTTAGCTGAGTGGCAGTGTTCCCTAGCGTTTTGCTTTTCGTGGCAAGGCGCTGTGCCACTGAGTACGGGTTTGATCCTGCTTCGGTCCAAATATTGTTCTTTATTTTTTTTTTCTGTTGTTGATTATTTATCATTTTTCCAGAGTGCTGTAAACATACCTCTTTCTCTGAATTGATTCGCTGATTATCGCCCCGGAAGTTTCCCTCTATAATAATATTCATTTATTATTATTTGTCTCCGATGTAAACAGAAAGCTTACCGGTTTAATAAGAGAGTTGTGCCTGAACTTCACGCAAAAGGATGTCCATGTCTGGTTATATTTGATCAATGCTAAGTATATTTTCTAAATTTGTGACAGCTAAACAGTTTATTGCTTTTATGTTACTTTTAATTAATTAATTGTGTGTGTGTGTGTGTTATCTCAGTGAATGGAGTGTATAATTATTTTCAAATCAAGCACAAGGGCCGGTGAAAATAGCTAAGCGGGCCTGTTCTGACCCGCGAGCCGTAGGTTGCCCACCTCTGCACTCATCATCATCATCAAGTGCCATACCGGTTGGCGTAGGTGATCATGTCCCTCCACAACCTTCTAACTACAGTGCATCGTATCAATTCTGTTGTTGACTGTTTTCCATGCCATGACACCAAGCTATCCAGTATTTTCTCTCTTTGTCGCCCGCGATCTCTCTTTCCTTTTATTTTGCCAGTTGTAACCAAGTATTCCAACTTTCCTCTTCTCATGATGTGCCCGAAAAATGTTGATTGCTTCTTTCTGATGTTTTTTAAGAGCTCCCTTTTTGTGTTGGCCTCTTTGAGAACTTCCTCATTGGTCTTTTTAGCTGTCCATGGAACTTTCAACATTCTTCTGAGAAATCCCATCTCTGTGACCTCCAATCGTCTTTTTTTGGTTAGCGGGGTAGAGTTCTGCCCTACCAAAAGAGGAGTAAGACGTCTCCTTTCCTCCGCTAGTCTTCGAGACACCCCTGGGCAAGGGGGAGCTCCCGTTTAGCCCCCCCCCCCACCCCTATCTGGGTTATGTGGAGCTATTGGAGCAGGTGGTGGATGGTGTTGTGGGAGCAGCCGACAAGTAGTGCCGGTTATGGTCCCCACACCGCGATGACAGGCAGAGGATCTCATGTATAGCGACAATGGCTGCGATCTCCGACTATAGCTTGTTTCAAATCATGTGCCCAACTTCAAAACGCTATTACTCTCTAACCGTTTGTTAAAAACTTTTGAAATTTTCCAAATGTTATTAGAATGCAAAAGACCCGTTAAATGTAAATTTAACAAATATCTTGCAGCTGCAGTTTTCTTAAAGCGGCGATATTTCTTTGATGTTTGTCAAAATTATAAATTGTGAAGCCCTAAAGAATAGAATTTACCGTAGTTGCTGGTCTATGATTAATTTTCACTAGGTAAAGGCGTGGCCGTAATGGGGAAATAACCTAATAAGACAAAACACCAGGAGAATTATTGTCTGCTCAGTTCGAGGGCGGCTTCGCCGCTGAATGAACGGAAATGGAACACACAATGCCTCGTGTTTTCTACAAATGTCTATTTGTGTCAGAAAGCCCACGTGGATTGCGTGCAAAAACGTCAATTGTACCGTGTATGGATTTTTAATCGCTATTTTTAACTTAAAATACTGTAAACATTAAGTTTTGACTACATCAATGGGTCGTTATAAATTTATATAAATCAAATAAGCAACAATAATAACCAAATGTTTTTTTTAAATGAAATTAATTCCCTGTTGGGTTCTAATCATTATAACTTTACATGCAAATTTTGAAAAAAAAATAGAAAAAGAGATTAAAAAGATATCGATTTTAAAAGTTGGGCACATGATTTGAAACGAGCTATAGTACAGTCACTGCCAAGAAGGAAAGGAATGGCAAACTATCTTCTTAAATTGCCTGGAATAATCATGACAAATCACAACCTATATGCAATTGTGGATATATGCGGTCTATAACAGGAATTCTCTCTAAAGAGGTAAATCAATATGTCATAGTAGGTTGAACAGAGCATCGAGATAACTGCTTAACTGTACATAGGAAATATGAGCCAGAACACGACAGCGTAATCTTCTTCTTCCTTTCAGCTCCCTGTGGAGCATAGGTCTTCAACAAACGACTTTCCAAGTCGTTCTGTTTCTTGCCATTCTTTGAAGATCATTCCATGTCTTCCCAATCATCTTCATCTCTGCTTCTGTCTGTCTTCTCCAAGAATTTCTTGGTCTTCCTCTTTGTCTTTTCCCCTGGGGATTCCAAAAAAAAAGGCCTGTTGTGTAATACTCTCAAGTTGGCTTCCGCAGTGTGTGTCCTACCCAGCGCCATCGTCGTCGCTGTATCTCTTTATCCACTGCTATTTGACTGGTACATTTCCATAATTCTATGTTAGTGATTTTGTCCTGCCATTTCCATCATTTTATTCGGCGTAAGCATCCATTAATGAAGGTCTGTATCTTCATGATTGTCAATTTTGTTGTTCTGTTTACAGCGTAATCTTAGTAGAGGTGTATTTATTTAGTGAAGTCTCTATAGCTCTAATTTAGCAGCTGGTGGGATGTCAGCTTGTTCAGACGTTGGTCATAGTCTCCCGACGTGTCATCTGTCCAAATATCCGTCGATCTATATTTCCACTATCAGTGGACTAACCTGTGGGAAGGTTAGAAAATTCTTTACACAGCTTCGTAGCATGGGGTGATCTGATCATCAGAAGCAGACCAGAAGGAGAAGTAGATTCGATTTTCCAACAGTTTGAGAACTACTATTTCACAAAAGTGGATTAGGTTTTCCAAATTTTGAGAACTACTATTTCACCAAAGAGGATTAGGTTTTCCAAATTTTGAGAACTACTGGTATTTTTATATTCTGGTCTACCCTTGCAAATAGGGGCGGTAACATAAACAAACACAGAATCATATTGACTCTGTAGGACCGAATGCTATAGTAGACACGGTTTGTCTTAAATTTAAATTCATTTCAGTCCTTGAGAGCACTCTTGGTGTGCATTTTGTGTGCTAAACTGAGAGTGGGAGCCGTGTTGGTCGATGAATGTTGGTTATAGAATGTTGTAACAAAGAACACAATGTTGATTCCTGATGAGCCCCACACATGGTTGAGGTTGATTTTGTCAACTGGTTTGTCAACATAGCAAGACAGATGTGTCAATATGGCAGAAATTAAAGAAGAATCTTAATGATATTAATGATAAAGTAAAGTAAAGTGCACCCGTCATGCCAAGTGGCGTATAGGGAATATGGTGTTAGTGACCATAAATTTTACAGACATTCAGCACATGATTTTTGGAGTAATGTGGTCGGTATTACGCCCGTGCCGCTTTACTTTCCCAGGAAAAAAAATCCGGTGCCCATTGGGTGAACCGGGAGCCGTCGGTTGGGATCGAACACTACCCCTTGTCCTTTGTAGTCCAGTTCACTAACCACTGAGCTATCGTGGCTCCATATTAATAATAAACAGGGATTTTATCAGCTGGTGAGGTCCGGAGCGCGTTCTGGTAAAATTTTAAGATTTAAATATCACGAGACACATATTTTATAAATAATTGAGCATGCTTGACGAGCGATCAGAACATATGGGACTAAAAATAAATGGAGATAAGACAAACATTATGAAAATGAATGCGATCGGCAATAACTAAAAAACAATAGGAGAAATACCCCTATTAGACGTAAAATCTTACATCTATATGGGCAGTTATGTGAACAAAGAATGAGAAACAGAAAATGATACCAAACTAAGGATACAAAAAAGCAAGCGGAGCATTCGTTGCACTGGGTAACATATGGAAATCCAAAGAAATAGATCATATAAAGTATAGATCATATATAGTATAGATCATATAAAGTATAGATCATATATAGTATAGATCATATAAAGTATAGATCATATATAGTATAGAAATAATTGAAGATAATAAAAACCCTTATCTTATTTCTTCGTTCTTCTACTTTCAGCTCCCTGTGGAGCATAGGTCTTCAACAACCACTTTCAACTCCCTGTGGAGCAGAGGTCTTCAACAACCACTTTCAGCTCCCTGTGGAGCATAGGTCTTCAACAACCACTTTCAACTCCCTGTGGAGCAGAGGTCTTCAACAACCACTTTCAACTCCCTGTGGAGCAGAGGTCTTCAACAACCACTTTCAACTCCCTGTGGAGCAGAGGTCTTCAACAACCACTTTCAACTCCCTGTGGAGCAGAGGTCTTCAACAACCACTTTCAACTCCCTGTGGAGCATAGGTCTTCAACAACCACTTTCAACTCCCTGTGGAGCATAGGTCTTCAACAACCACTTTCAACTCCCTGTGGAGCATAGGTCTTCAACAACCACTTTCAACTCCCTGTGGAGCAGAGGTCTTCAACAACCACTTTCAACTCCCTGTGGAGCAGAGGTCTTCAACAACCACTTTCAACTCCCTGTGGAGCATAGGTCTTCAACAACCACTTTCAACTCCCTGTGGAGCATAGGTCTTCAACAACCACTTTCAACTCCCTGTGGAGCAGAGGTCTTCAACAAACCACTTTCAACTCCCTGTGGAGCAGAGGTCTTCAACAACCACTTTCAACTCCCTGTGGAGCAGAGGTCTTCAACAAAACACTTTCAACTCCCTGTGGAGCAGAGGTCTTCAACAACCACTTTCAACTCCCTGTGGAGCATAGGTCTTCAACAACCACTTTCAACTCCCTGTGGAGCAGAGGTCTTCAACAAAACACTTTCAACTCCCTGTGAGCATAGGTCTTCAACAACCACTTTCAACTCCCTGTGGAGCATAGGTCTTCAACAACCACTTTCAGCTCCCTGTGGAGCATAGGTCTTCAACAACCACTTTCAACAGCATCTTCAACAACCACTTTCAACTCCCTGTGGAGCAGAGGTCTTCAACAACCACTTTCAACTCCCTGTGGAGCATAGGTCTTCAACAACCACTTTCAACTCCCTGTGGAGCAGAGGTCTTCAACAACCACTTTCAACTCCCTGTGGAGCATAGGTCTTCAACAACCACTTTCAACTCCCTGTGGAGCATAGGTCTTCAACAACCACTTTCAACTCCCTGTGGAGCATAGGTCTTCAACAACCACTTTCAACTCCCTGTGGAGCAGAGGTCTTCAACAACCACTTTCAACTCCCTGTGGAGCAGAAGTCTTACAACAACCACTTTCAACTCCCTGTGGAGCAGAGGTCTTCAACAACCACTTTCAACTCCCTGTGGAGCATAGGTCTTCAACAACCACTTTCAACTCCCTGTGGAGGATAGGTCTTCAACAACCACTTTCAACTCCCTGTGGAGCAGAGGTCTTCAACAAAACACTTTCAACTCCCTGTGGAGCAGAGGTCTTCAACAACCACTTTCAACTCCCTGTGGAGCAGAGGTCTTCAACAAAACACTTTCAACTCCCTGTGGAGCAGAGGTCTTCAACAACCACTTTCAACTCCCTGTGGAGCATAGGTCTTCAACAACCACTTTCAACTCCCTGTGGAGCAGAGGTCTTCAACAAAACACATTCAACTCCCTGTTGAGCATAGGTCTTCAACAACCACTTTCAACTCCCTGTGGAGCAGAGGTCTTCAACAAATTACTTTCAACTCGATATGGAGCATAAGTCTTCAGCAAACACTTTCCAAGCCGTTCTGTTTCTTGCCATTCTTTTAAGATCATTCCATGTCTTCCCCATCATCTTCATCTCTGCTTTTATCTGTCTTCTCCACCAATGTTGTCATCATTTTTTGGGCCTTGTAATGAGAAGAGAACAACTGGAATATATTGTAACAACTGGGAAAATTGAGGGACGAAGAGGTATAGGGAAGCAAAGAGAAAATATACCAGACAGCTTGAGAGAAAAGCTTGGCAGAAGGTCAACAACAGAAATGATAAACTGTCGTGATCGAAAGTTGAGGAGAGACATGATCACCTACGCCAGCAGGCCCGGCACTTGATGATGATGATTTGAAAACAGAAAATACAATTTTACGAAGAAAAAAAATGTATATATATATGCCATGACACAAAGCTGTCTTGTATATTCTCTCTTTGTCGTCGGCGATCTCTCTTTCCCTGTATTTCTGTATTTTGCCAGTTGTAACCAAGTATTCCAAGTTCCTCTTCTCATGATGTGCCCGAAAAATGTTGATTGTTTCTTTCTTATGTTTTTTAGGAGCTCTTTTTGCCTCTTTGTGAATTTCCTCATTTGTCTTTTTAGCTGCCCAGGGAACTTTCAACTTTCTTCTGAGAAATGCCACCTATGTGGCTCTAATCGTCTTTTCATTTATTTTTTTACTGTCCACTATTCGCTTCCACAGGTCAGAATTGGCTCTATATAGCACCGATGAACTCTCTTTTTCACTTCCATTCACATAGACTTGTTGCTTAAAACGTTTTTTCATTTTCTGAAATGCTATTTTGGCCTGAGCTATTCTGCTTTTTATTTCTGTTCTGCACCTTCCATTTGATGTTATTATTGTGCTCAAGTATTTGACGAGCTGCACCTGTTTCTGGTTCGACCTGTTTCTTTAATCTTAGTATCTTAATATCAAAGAGAGAAAATGAACTACAAGAAATGATAAGACATAATAATAAATGAAAGTAGGAAGATTGGTCTCAGTCTGAATAGTAACAAAACAGAGGCTATGATCATATCGAAGAAACAATCACAATGCAGTATAAAAATAAGCAACACAAATCTAGAACAGTATTCTTTACATTATATAATTCCTTAACAATGTTTGAGAAATAATATTAAACAATATATAAAAAATAATATAACAAATTAATTACCTGAATATAGTTACAATGAGACGTTAATTTTCCTTGAGTTAAAAGTAAGCGACCACTTTGAATAAAGAGCGTGTCCACATTCCTACAAAATGCGTTTGCATCCGGACTTTGAATTCAATTTGACGTACAAAGAAATTAAGCAAATAAAGGAGTTGGTTTTGTGGGAGAAAGAGGCACATGCCTCGGGAGAAAAAAATCTCCGAACTTGCAGTGTGTGAGTGTGTGCGTCACTGGACTACGTTACCTATTCAAGGGTCTATAACTTACGGCCTGTGGGCTAAATCCGGCCCGATTATTTTATATTTAATTATTATTCTATTCTGGTTTATTCTATTCATTAACTTAGTTTAATTACAGTTGGGGTATCCCCGTATAGGCTCCCAGCATTTCACGAATACTTAGATTTCTGTCGTTGACCTTCTGCCATGCTATTCTCTTAAGCTGTCTACTATCTTTTCTCTTTGCTTCCCTCTATCTCTTCGTCCCTCAATTTTCCCAGCTGTAACAATATATTCCCCTGTTCTCTTCTCATGACATGGTCAAAAAATTATGATTGTTTCTTCTTGATATTGGAAATTAGTTCTCTTTTTGCTTTGGCCTCTTTCAGAACGTCTTCGTTACTCCTCGTAGCTGTTCATGGCATTCTCAACATTCTTCTGTAAAACCACATTTCTACAGACTCCAGTGTTTTCCTTGTCTGTTGTCCTATTGTCAATGATTCACATCCGTATGTTAAGACTGGCTCTAAATAACATTTAAGAACTATTTTTCTTGTTTCTATTAGTATATTATGTTAGTACGGTAACATATAATGCCACTCTCTTCATTAAGACAATATGTATGTTATGAGGTCTTTCCTTTTTGTCAGTGTGTAGGTCTCCAAGTTTTTGTGTGCACATCAGAAGATGTTCTCAGCTTTATGTGTCCTGTACTTGATATCAGCGGTGGACGGTGAGTTTGAAACTTGAGGAGGCCAGACATGAGTTCGAACTTTTTAGGTTGACCTTTGACCTAATAATTTACAACATACAAATTGATGCAATTTAGTTATGTAAATTAGTTCCTTCAATTATTGCCCTAAATAAACTTAATTTTATATCATATCTTAATTATTTGTGTATTAAGTTATGAAAAAAAACATGTTTTTGCTGTTAATTAAATTCTCTTACATGTTTTTTTTGTTGTTATAGAAAGACACAGCGGAGTGATTCTCACAGTCGGTATTTTATAGATTCTCCTCCCCAAAAATGTTGTCTCTTTCTGATGTATTTTAGGAGCTCCCTTTTTGTGTTGACCTCTTTGGGAATTGAGATTTTAGGTCCGACACATATTACATTTTAAAACAAGAGGGGAGAAGAGCAAGAGGCAGACCCAGAGTAAGATAAACAGACAACATCAAAGAATATTAAAACAGTAATTGACAATGACTAAAGCCGCCAGCAGGTCGGAAACCAGAACTTCGTGTCTTCCTCGACACCCGAACGGGTACACGAGCAAGTGACGTCAGGAAGAAGGAAGCAAGCAACGTCACATCCGTTTTCGGCATGGAGATTTGCTTAACAAATTTTGCCCGGACAGGGGCCAGTTTTGTCCTAATCTTTTTCGACTTTTAGGACTTTTAGAACTGGAGTACAAAGGACAAGAGGTACGGTTCGATCCCACCCTACGGCTTCCGGGTTCACCCAGCCGTAAACGGGAACCGGGCGTAATACCGACCACATTTCCCCAAAAATCATGTGTTGGAGGTCTATAAAAATTATGGTCACCAACACCATATTCCCTATACGCCACTTGGCGTGACGGGGGCTCTTATTTTTTACTTTGTTCGACTTTTAACTGCCAATAGGTTTATAACGTGCGCAAATGCTTAATGGACTTTCTGTTTTTGCCGTTTTTGAAAGAGCTAGACATCAGTTCCCACTACCCACAGGCCAGGGGAGGGTAAAGTCACAATCGAACCACCGATCCAAATTTTGAAAAATGTTCAACTCCTGTTTGAGATTTTAACCCCTAACCTTTCCTGCCCGGAGCCAACGTTTTACCTCTAGACCACCTATCAACTCACTGGTTCGAATCCAGTCCCGGGCGGTGGGTATTTTTACCATTCCATTCCGTGCTTTCTTCGCTGCATTTCTCTCTCCCATGTGTGTAGGTAGTGAGATCCAATATCTAGCTCTCTCGGATAGCGCTGACAAACAGGAGGCCCCATGCACTCTGCAACGTTTAGAACCTTTGATAGTTAAAAGTAGGCCAAAATACCCCCAGCCCAGACGGTAGTTTTACCAATCAAAAATCTACCCACGAAGAAAACGGATTTGTCGAAAATATCCCGGCGTTGCAGTAAACTAACGACACAATGCGTCCACTAAAAATAGAACATGGGCGCTAACACCATCTTCTTCTACCTTTCAGCTCCCTGTGGATCATATGTCTTCAACAAACACTTTCCACGCCGTTCTGTTTCTTGCAATTCTTTTATGATCGTTCCATGTTTTCCCCATCATCTTCATCTCTGCTTCTGTCTGTCTTCTCCAAGAATTTCTTGGTCTTCCTCTTTGTCTTTTCCCTGAGGATTCCAAAAAAGGGCCTGTTGCGTAATACTCTCATTTGGCTTCCGTAGTGTGTGTCCTATCCATTGCCATCGTCTTCGCTGTATCTCTTTATCCACTGGTATTTGACTGGTACATTTCCATAATTCTATGTTAGTGATTTTGTCCTGCCATTTCCATCCTTTTATTCTGCGCAAGCATCCATTAACTCTTTCAGTACGGAAGCTTTTATATGAATGCAATGGCAGAGATTTCAGAGACAAAATGTTTCATGGTTTTAAGAATCAATCTACATATTTATATTTACCTAACACATTCAATATAAAGGTAAAGGTAAAGGTAAAGTACGAGACATGAACCGGCGTCTTAGCACGCGAGTTTACACCCATATGTGCTCTCCAGAAATGTTCGGATATTTCTGTATAGTGTAGCCTCAAGCATCGAAACTCAGATGCGAAGCGACATTCCTCACCTTCCCAGGATAATACCCTGGTACCCATTTCTGCCAACGGCTGGGTCGACCGTGGGGGAAATTTTTTTTAAATTTCCAACCACGAGTACAATTCACACTGCTCCCAGCGGGAATCGAACACGGGTTGTCCGAACGTCGGTAGTCTAGTCGGGTGCACATTCAATACAATAATACGGGAGGTCAAAAAGTAATGCACACCAATTTTTTCTCGGCTAGTAATAAAGATAGGAATGTGAAATTTTGCACACTTGGAATATGACATGTTCCAATTATGTGCACCAAATTGCACAGCATTCTGATAAATATTACGCAATCTATGAACCGTTAAAATGGAGCTTGTCAACAATGTCCGTTACAAACAGCGAATTGTCATAGAATTTCTGGTTGCGGAAAAAGAAACTGTGGCAAACATTCATAAACGACTGTGTGCAGTGTACAAATGTTCTGCAGTCGATAGGAGCACAGTTAGTCGCTGGGTTCAGAGAATTAAAGCTGCAGAAAGTGTACGAGTGGAGCTGCATGATTTACTGCGTTCTGGACGTGTTGCCTCGGCTACCAGCACAGACATGTTAAACCGGGCTGATGCCATTATTCGTAAGGATAGGCGTATCACTAGTCAGCAATTGGCATTGCAGCTTAGTCAGCAAGGGAAGTGCAATCGCAATTTTAAAACTCTCGGATATTCAAAGATTTGCGCTCGACGGGTTCCTCGGTGCCTAACAAATGATCACAGAGTTCGAAGGAAAACATTCTGTTCTGAATTGTTGGAGCGTTTCGGTGTTGAAGGAGAAATGTTTTTGTCAAAAATTGTTACCGGTGACGAACCGTGGGCACATTATTATGAGCCTGAAACAAAAATGCAGTCAATGGAATGACATCATCCGCAGTCACCAAAAAGAAAAAAATTCAAAACATCTCCATCAGCCGGAAAGGTGATGATCACTGTCTTCTGGGACATTGATGGTGTGATTCTTGTTGATGTAATGGCAAGAGGTGAGACAATCAACTCGACAGCTTACATCAATACACTGACAAAACTCAAAAATCGGTTCCACAGAGTTCGGCCTAATAAGCCATCTGCAGATTTGTTGCTTCAACATGACAATGCACGCCCTCACACAAGTCTGGTAACACGGGAAGCAATCAACAAATTTGGTTGGACTGTACTGCCCCATCCTCCTTACAGCCCTGATCTGGCTCCCTCAGATTTCCATCTGTTTGGACCACTCAAAAAATTCCTGCGTGGGACACACTTTGACAATGATCAGGGTGTGATCCGTGCAGTTAAAAATTGGCTACGCGAGCAGGACAAAACTTGGTACAAACGAGGCATTCATGACCTAGTTTCGCGTTGGCGTAAGGCAATACGCTTGGACGGAGATTATGTTGAAAAATAGGTAGTGTAAAGGGGATGTTCAGCTACAATCTGTGAAAATTTCACACATTTTTCCCGAATAGTTTCCGAGAAAAAAATTGGTGTGCATTACTTTTTGACCTCCCTACGTATATGAATTTTTTAGATAATTGAACACGGTATTAGATATCACCAATACCAAAATGATACAAGATATCTAAAAAAGAATATGGTATAATGACGGAAATTAAGACAAGACAAATTACATTTTTGGTGCATGTTAAAAGACACAACGGCCTACTAAAAGTAATATTTGAAGGAAAAATACAAGGCAAAAGAGGCAGACCAAGACTGACATGGACGAGTAACATCAAAAGATGGACAAGTCAATCTGTCAGCCTGCACCATCAAAGCAAGAAACAGAGTAGAATGGCGATCCATGGTAGCCAACCTTCGTTGCGGAGAGGGCACACGATGATGATGATGATAATGACAGTTCACACTAGTCAAATTGGGAGTGACGAGCTCTGTGTGGCGAAACGTACGGAAAGAGTTTATGAAAGTCGGTATCTTCATGCTTGTCATTGTAGTTGTTCTCTAACACATACACTAACACCGTATTTCCTACATATTATGGTAGTAGCTAGATGGCGTTTCATTCATTCCCTTATTTCCCACAGTTTGGAAACCCTTGTTCAATAATACCCACTCCCACTTTAACTTCCGAACTATGCAGACAAAGACGGTGTCCTTATTTATAGCCATGACGGGTACCTACCACAGTACCAAGTCTGCTAATTAATAATGGAAGCCGCGATAGCTCAGTGGATAGTGAACTGGACTACAAAGGACAAGAGGTAGGGTTCGATCCCAAACGACGGCTTCCTGGTTCACCCAGCCTTTAATGGGTACCGGATTTTTTTCAGGGAAAGTAAAGCGGCACGGGCGTAATACCGACCACATTACCCCAAAAATAATGTGCTAAAGGTCTGTAAAATTTATGGTCACTAACACCATATTGTCCCGTGTGTTACCGGGGCCTCATTATGAGGGAGGTAAAGAATAGTGACACTGTTACCTTCCAGGCATGTCGTAAGAGGCGACTAAGGAGATTGATCGATGGCTTGACAAGCTGTCATTGTAAAAAGTATTGTTATGGAAACAGCGCCATAGATTTTAGATCAGTGATCTTTGCAATATGTGCCATTTTGGCACGCAAGGTTTCTGTTTTTGAGATTGTGGTTCTGCCCTATGTGCCGTCTTCGGCTCGAAAGGACAATAGATAGAACACCATATTCCCTAGACTAAAGTGACGGGGGCACTTTACTTTTACTCATTTATAATTGATTTCGTTTGTTTGTTTGTTTATTTGTTAGTTAGTTAGTTTGTTTGTTTGTTTGTTTGTTAGTTCGTTTGTTTGTTAGTTAGTTAGTTAGTTTGTTTGTTTGTTTGTTAGTTAGTTAGTTAGTTAGTTAGTTTGTTTGTTTGCTTGCTTGCTTGCTTGTTTGCTTGCTTGTTTGTTTGCTTGTTTGTTAGTTAGTTAGTTAGTTTGTTTGTAATTTTGTTTGTTAGTTCATTTGTTAGTTAGTTAGTTAGTTTGTTTGTTTTTATGTTTGTTTGTTTGTTTGTTCGTTAGTTAGTTAGTTAGTTAGTTAGTTAGTTAGTTAGTTTGTTTGTTTGTATGTTTGTTTGTTTGTTTGTTAGTTCGTTTGTTAGCTAGTTAGTTTGTTTGTTTGTTTGTTTGTATGTTTGTTTGTTTGTTTGTTAGTTCGTTTGTTAGTTAGTTAGTTAGTTAGTTAGTTAGTTTGTTTGTTTGTTTATGTGTTTGTTTATTTGTTAGTTAGTTTGTTTGTTTGTTTGTTTGTTAGTTCGTTTGTTTGTTAGTTAGTTAGTTAATTAGTTTGTTTGTTTGAATGTTTGTTTGTTTGTTAGTTAGTTAGTTAGTTTGCTTGCTTGCTTGTTTTGTTTGTTTGTTTGTTTGCTTGTTTGTTTGTTTGTTTGTTTGCTTGCTTGCTTGCTTGCTTGCTGCTTGCTTGCTTGCTTGTTTGTTTGTTTGTTTGTTTGTTTGTTTGCTTGCTTGCTTGCTTGCTTGTTTGCTTGCTTGCTTGCTTGCTTGTTTGTTTGTTTGTTTGTTTGTTTGTTTGCTTGCTTGCTTGCTTGCTTGTTTGTTTGTTTGTTGTTTGTTGTTTTTTTGCGTTAACTGGCGTTATATCTCCAGCTAAGTCACGAGGGACTGGATTTTGCGTGAATTATATTTTTTCTTTCAATTTCACAGCAGCAGTTGTGTGCTCATGTGTCCCCCACCATATAGGCAGATATTCTCCGACTTTAGCGGTACTCTCAAGTTGTGTTACGTTTTGGGTAGATTATTTACCTGTTAACTTTGACCAGGCAGCGGCCATTCTCGGCCTAATCTTTTCAATTTACTGCCATAGGTTCTTTAACGTATGTCGATGGCTTTAAAAAATGTGTCGATGGCTTAAAAATGTGTCAATGGCTTAAAAATGTGTCAAGGGCTTAAAAATGTATCAATGGCTTAAGAAAATGTGCCAATGGCATTAAAAGATGTGTCAATTTATTTACAAAATGTGTCAATGGCTTAAGAAAATGTGTCAATCGCTTTAAAAATGTGTCAATGGCTTAAGAAAATATGTCAATGAATGACTTTAAAAAAATGTGTAAATGGCTTAAGAAAATGTGTCAATGGCTTTAAAAATGTGTCAATGGCTTTTGACTACACCAAAGCTTTTGATAGAGTACACCACAAACAACTTATAGAACGCCTAAAAGAGATACATCTAGATGACATGGACATACGACTAATATGTAATCTATACTGGGAGCAAATAGGAATAATAAAATATAACAAAGAGAACACCCATTGATATAAAAAGAGGAGTAAAACAGGGATGCATCCTATCACCAAGCTTGTTCAATCTATACATTGAGAAAATTTTTAAAAACATCATAGAGATGCCAGGCCTACAAATTAATGGAAAAATAATCAGTAACCTAAGATATCCTGATGATACTGTCCTACTAGCAGATAATCCTAAAGATCTACAGCAATTACTCAATGAAATAAACATGATAAGCAAAAAATATGGACTAGATATGAATATCAAAAAGACTAAAACTATGATCATAAACAAAGGAAATACTCAAAACCCACAAGTGGATATCAAAATAGAAGGAATAGACCTAGAGACAGTTCAGAGCTACAACTACCTTGGACATACTATAACCAGTGATGGAAAATGTACAACTGAAATAAACAAAAGATATGGCAAAAAATAAAATAAAAATGACAAAAAGTAATTTTAATGCCATGAAGAACATACTAACATCAAAACAAATAACACCAGGGCTAAAACTAAGAATAGCAAAATGTTATGTCTTCTCAACATTCCTATATGGTGCAGAAACATGGACATTAGACAAGAAAGCAGAACTAAGAATTAAAGCCTTTGAAATGTAGAAGAATAGGTAGAATTGGATGGAAGGAAAAGAAAACAAACGATGAAGTCTTTAAACAACTAAAAATGAAAAGAGAACTACTAAACACAATTCAAACAAGACAAATGCGATTTTTGGGCCATATTAAAAGACACAACAGCCTACTAAAAGTAATCATGGAGGGGAAAATACAAGGTAAAAGAGGCAGAGGCAGACCAAGATTAACATGGACGAGTAACATCAAAAGATGGACAAATCAGCCTATGACAACCTATGAAACGTGTCAATTGCTTTCAAATGTGTCTATGACTTTTAAAAAATGTATCAATGGCTTTAAAAGAAATATGTTGGTGGCTTAATGGCTTTTAAAAAAATGTGTCAGTGGCTTAAAAATATGTCGATGGCTTAATGGCATTAAAAATGTGTCAATGGTTTAAAAATGTGTCAATGACTTTAAAAATGTGTCAATGGCTTAAGAAAATGTATCAATTGCTTACAAATGTGTCAATGGCTTTAAAAGAAATGTGTCGATATGTCGATGGCTTAATGCATAAAAAAATATGTCAATGGTTTAAAAAATGTGTCAAGGCTTTAAAAATATGTCAATGGTTTAAAAAATAAATGTGTCAAGGCTTAAAAAATATGTCAATGGTTTAAAAAATAAATGTGCAAGGCTTTAAAAATATGACAATGCTGTAAAAAATAAATGTGTCAAGGCTTTAAAAATATGTCAATGGTTTAAAAAATAAATGTGTCAAGGCTTAAAAAATATGTCAATGGTTTAAAAAATAAATGTTTCAATGGCTTTAAAAATATGTCAATGCTTTAAAAAATAAATGTTTCAATGGCTTTAAAAACATGACAATGCTTTAAAAAATAAATGTTTCAATGGCTTTAAAAACATGACAATGCTTTAAAAAATAAATGTTTCAAAGGCTTTAAAAAAGTGTTAATGGTTTAAAAATACAAATAATCAGATATTGACAAATCTGAGAGTTTCAGGAAATGCATTGTTCAATTGTTAAACACAGAAGTTGTCTTTTGTTACTTTAAGATAGTTTTTTTCTCCCTCCAAATCACTTTGAACGTGTAATTGAAGAAGCATGTGTTTTATCTTTCTGGGGGACAAAAATACAAATGAGCAAATAAATTTAAGTCTTCTTCTTCTTCTTTCATTCTTAATTTGCCTTGCAGCGTCGAGGGGAGATATAATTTGCGGTCTTTTGCTCTTCTGTTGGTCTCTGCTGCTGTTATGTTTCCTAGTATTTCTAATATCTGTCAGTGCATCTTTTTCGCGGCCGAGCATTGGGTCTAGCGTTCTCGCAACGTTTATTGACGGCTCGTTGTGTTGTGATTTGATCTCTTTGCCTTGCCACGTGGCCAAAACATTTTATCTGTTGTTTATGTATTCTATGGCGGGAGTAATTCCTAGCTTTTTTCTCTGAAGTTTATTTTTTATCTTATCTCTCAGGATGTTTCCTGTCGTTCGTCTAACATATTTAATCTCAGTAGAGGTTATTTTTTCTTATTGTTCTTGCATCTAGGTTCCAGGACTGACATTGGTAGCGTAACGTTGGGATGAAGATTATATTGTAAAGTGCCCGTTTTGCCTCTAGAGTTAATTCCTTGTTGGACAATAGTGGTGATAACTGTCCAATGATTTTACAAGCTTTGATGCAGCTTGAGTCTATCTCTGCTGTTTGAGAATTATCGTTTGTCACTAAACTTCCTAGGTATTTGAATATCTCTAGGCTCTGCTTGTTTTAATCGTCTGTCATGTATTGTTATTTTTGTGCTCTGTTTCTCTTTTGCGATATTCATGACGTCTGCTTTGTTTGATGTTGATTTTCATGTTATATTTTGTGCCTGTGCTGTTGAGTCTATTTAAGTGTTCTTGTACGTCTTCTATAAACTTAAGTATCAGTGACAAACAGCTGTGCATAGTTTAAGAATCTGTGCATTTACGTAACCAGAATGGTCTCTGAATTGAAAGCATCATTCTAACATTTGATGTAGCTCTTATCTCCATAGTTTGAAAACCCTTGCTTTTACATACCAGGGCCATCACTGAGCTGAAGAAACCATGTTGACTTAAACTCATCGTATTGGCTTCAACGTGAGCCAAAGCTTTCACAAGGTGGTGGGTGTCAATAGAACCTCTATATTTGTGGGGGAAGTAGGAAGGGCAGCGTGGCTATAGATGTGGATAAGTTAATTAGAGGAGTGAGGGAAGGGCAGAGTGGCTACAGATGTGGATAAGTTAATTAGAGGAGTGAGGGAAGGACAGAGTGGCTGCAGATGTGGATAAGTTAATTAGAGGAGTGAGGGAAGGGCAGTGTGGCTACAGACGTATGGCCCTTTTCGTCTTGTCAGGCGGTCTCGTCATCATCATCAATGAGTGCCGTCTCCGCATCGAAGGTTAGCTACCATGGAGCGCCATTCCACTCTGTCGCTTGCTTTGATGGTGCAAGCTTATCATAGGTTGACTTGTCCATCTTTTGATGTTACTCGTCCATGTTAGTCTTGGTCTGCCTCTACCTCTTTTACCTTGTATTTTCCCTTCCAATATTACATTTAGTAGGCTGTTGTGTCTTTTAACATGCCCCAAAAATGTCATTTGTCTTGTTCTAATTGTGTTTAGTAGTTCTCTTTTCATTTTTAGATATTTAGAGTTGTTTTAAAACTTCCTCGTTTGTTTTCTTTTCTTTCCATCCAATTCTTCCTATTCTTCTATAAATCCACATTTCAAACGCTTCAATTGTCTGTTCTATTTTCTTGTTTAATGTCAATGTTTCTGCACCATACAGGAATATTGAGAAGATGTAACATTTTGCTACAATTAGTTTCAGCCCTGGTGTTCTGTGCTCCGATGAGAATAGAAAAAATAAAAATAAAGAGACAAGAAATTTTGGAAGAATTAAATATTTGAAAGAAGCGATGAGAAAAGTTAGAAACGACATTATAAGAGAACGCGTAGGTATTGAATCAATCCTAAGTTACATACACAAACAACAAATAAACTTTACTGCTCATTTAGAAAGAATATCGTGTGATTCCTTAACGTAGAAAGAATATATAAAAGAGGAGAAGGGAGAAGAGCAAGATGTAGACCCAGAGTAAGATGAACAGACAACATCAAAGAAACGTTACAACAGCATCAAATGACAATAGGTGAAGTCGCCAAAAGGGCCAAAACTAGAACTTTGTATATCCCTCGACACTCGAATGGGTATAAAAGGATGCGAAGAAAGAAAGACAGAAAGAAAAAAAGAAAGAAAGAAATGATAGATGTATTTTCATGTCTTTCATAAGTGGGCAGACCTATAAGCCACAAACTGTAACTCTTAGTAAAGTTACGACTATCACAAAAAAAAAAAAAAATAATAAAAAAAACTATCTTTCTTCATAATCGACTCTGAACACTCAGGAGTTCTACCCTCAGCAAACACTCGTTTAGGATTGACTATGATCACGAGTACAGGTCGGGATGTGGAAAGAATCAGTCCTGGCTGGATATTTGTTTTATAGGAATATGTTGTTCAATATGATTCTGCTTTCATGGGAATTGAAATCTGAAATGAATAACAGCTATTTATATCTGGGGTCAAGCTATCTATTTAGTGTCGAGGATAAGCTTCTTTCATTGAAACAAATAGTTGAACTTGTCTGTCTGTGGACGAAAATGGAGAGACATACAGGCGGGAAAAGGAATATAAAATATCATTGGCAGGCAAGTAAAACAGAACATGAACATAACTATTGATGGCACTCAAGTAAAAAAAAACATCAACATAACAACAGATGGCAGACAAGTAAAACAGAACATCAACATAACAACAGATAACAGGCAAGTAAAACAGAACATCAACATAACAACAGATAACAGGCAAGTAAAACAGAATATCAACATAACTATAGATGGCAGACAAGTAAAACAGAACATCAACATAACTATTGATGGCAGACAAGTAAAACAGAACATCAACATAACTATAGATGGCAGACAAGTAAAACAGAACATCAACATAACTATTGATGGCAGACAAGTAAAACAGAACATCAACATAACTATAGATGGCAGACAAGTAAAACAGAACATCAACATAACTATAGATGGCAGGCAAGTAAAACAGAACATCAACATAACTATTGATGGCAGACAAGTAAAACAGAACATCAACATAACTATAGATGGCAGACAAGTAAAACAGAACATCAACATAACTATAGATGGCAGGCAAGTAAAACAGAACATCAACATAACTATAGATGGCAGATATCTAAAACAGAACATCAACATAACTATTGATGGCAGACAAGTAAAACAGAACATCAACATAACTATTGATGGCACTCAAGTAAAACAGAACATCAACAAAACTATTGATGCCACTCAAGTAAAACAGAACATCAACATAACTATTGATGGCACTCAAGTAAAACAGAACATCAACATAACTATAGATGGCAGACAAGTAAAACAGAACATCAACATAACAACAGATGGCAGACAAGTAAAACAGAACATCAACATAACTATAGATGGCACTCAAGTAAAACAGAACATCAACATAACAACAGTTGGCAGACAAGTAAAAACAGAACATCAACATAACTATAGATGGCACTCAAGTAAAACAGAACATCAACATAACTATTGATGGCAGATATCTAAAACAGAACATCAACATAACTATAGATGGCAGACAAGTAAAACAGAACATCAACATAACTATAGATGGCAGACAAGTAAAACAGAACATCAACATAACTATAGATGGCACTCAAGTAAAACAGAACATCAACATAACTATAGATGGCACTCAAGTAAAACAGAACATCAACATAACTATTGATGGCAGACAAGTAAAACAGAACATCAACATAACTATAGATGGCAGACAAGTAAAACAGAACATCAACATAACTATAGATGGCAGACATGTAAAACAGAACATCAACATAACTATAGATGGCAGGCAAGTAAAACAGAACATCAACATAACTATAGATGGCACTCAAGTAAAATAGAACATCAACATAACTATAGATGGCAGACAAGTAAAACAGAACATCAACATAACTATAGATGGCAGACAAGTAAAACAGAACATCAACATAACTATAGATGGCAGGCAAGTAAAACAGAACATCAACATAACTATAGATGGCAGGCAAGTAAAACAGAACATCAACATAACTATAGATGGCAGGCAAGTAAAAGAGAACATCAACATAACTATAGATGGCAGGCAAGTAAAACAGAACATCAACATAACTATAGATGGCAGGCAAGTAAAACAGAACATCAACATAACTGTAGATAGCAGGCAAGTAAAACAGAACATCAACATAACTATAGATGGCAGGCAAGTAAAACAGAACATCAACATAACAACAGATAACAGGCAAGTAAAACAGAACATCAACATAACAACAGATAACAGGCAAGTAAAACAGAACATCAACATAACTATAGATGGCAGACAAGTAAAACAGAACATCAACATAACTATAGATGGCAGACAAGTAAAACAGAACATCAACATAACTATTGATGTCAGGCAAGTAAAACAGAACATCAACATAACTATAGATGGCAGACAAGTAAAACAGAACATCAACATAACTATAGATGGCAGACAAGTAAAACAGAACATCAACATAACTATAGATGGCAGACAAGTAAAACAGAACATCAACATAACTATAGATGGCAGACAAGTAAAACAGAACATCAACATAACTATAGATGGCAGACAAGTAAAACAGAACATCAACATAACAACAGATAACAGGCAAGTAAAACAGAACATCAACATAACTATAGATGGCAGACAAGTAAAACAGAACATCAACATAACTATAGATGGCAGACAAGTAAAACAGAACATCAACATAACTATAGATGGCAGGCAAGTAAAACAGAACATCAACATAACTATAGATGGCAGACAAGTAAAACAGAACATCAACATAACAACAGATAACAGGCAAGTAAAACAGAACATCAACATAACTATAGATGGCAGGCAAGTAAAACAGAACATCAACATAACTATAGATGGCAGGCAAGTAAAACAGAACATCAACATAACTATAGATGGCAGACAAGTAAAACAGAACATCAACATAACTATAGATGGCAGACAAGTAAAACAGAACATCAACATAACTATAGATGGCAGGCAAGTAAAACAGAACATCAACATAACTATTGATGGCAGACAAGTAAAACAGAACATCAACATAACTATTGATGGCAGACAAGTAAAACAGAACATCAACATAACTATAGATGGCAGACAAGTAAAACAGAACATCAACATAACTATAGATGGCAGGCAAGTAAAACAGAACATCAACATAACTATAGATGGCAGGCAAGTAAAACAGAACATCAACATAACTATAGATGGCAGGCAAGTAAAACAGAACATCAACATAACTATAGATGGCAGGCAAGTAAAACAGAACATCAACATAACAACAGATAACAGGCAAGTAAAACAGAACATCAACATAACTATAGATGGCAGACAAGTAAAACAGAACATCAACATAACTATAGATGGCACTCAAGTAAAACAGAACATCAACATAACTATAGATGGCACTCAAGTAAAACAGAACATCAACATAACTATAGATGGCACTCAAGTAAAACAGAACATCAACATAACTATAGATGGCAGACAAGTAAAACAGAACATCAACATAACTATAGATGGCAGACAAGTAAAACAGAACATCAACATAACTATAGATGGCAGACAAGTAAAACAGAACATCAACATAACTATAGATAACAGGCAAGTAAAACAGAACATCAACATAACAACAGATAACAGGCAAGTAAAACAGAACATCAACATAACAACAGATAACAGGCAAGTAAAACTGAACATCAACATAACTATAGATGGCAGGCAAGTAAAACAGAACATCAACATAACTATAGATGGCAGACAAGTAAAACAGAACATCAACATAACTATAGATGGCAGACAAGTAAAACAGAACATCAACATAACTATAGATGGCAGGCAAGTAAAACAGAACATCAACATAACTATTGATGTCAGGCAAGTAAAACAGAACATCAACATAACTATAGATGGCAGACAAGTAAAACAGAACATCAACATAACTATAGATGGCAGACAAGTAAAACAGAACATCAACATAACTATAGATGGCAGGCAAGTAAAACAGAACATCAACATAACTATAGATGGCAGGCAACTAAAACAGAACATCAACATAACTATAGATGGCAGATATCTAAAACCGAACATCAACTCAACTATAGATGGCAGGCAAGTAAAACAGAACATCAACATAACTATAGATGGCAGGCAAGTAAAATAGAACATCAACATAACTATAGATGGCAGGCATGTAAAATAGAACATCAACATAACTATAGATAGCAGGCAAGTAAAACACAACATCAACGTAACAATAGATGGCAGACAACTAAAACAGAACATCAACATAACAACAGATGGCAGACAACTAAAACAGAACATCAACATAACTATTGATGGCAGACAACTAAAACAGAACATCAACATAACTATAGATGGCAGGCAAGTAAAACAGAACATCAACATAACAATAGATGGCAGGCAAGTAAATTAGAACATCAACGTAACAATAGATGGCAGACAAGTAAACAGAACATCAACATAACAACAGATGGCAGACAACTAAAACAGAACATCAACATAACAACAGATGGCAGACAAGTAAAACAGAACATCAACATAACAACAGATAGCAGACAAGTAAAACAGAACATCAACATAACAATAGATGGCAGACAACTAAAACAGAACATCAACATAACTATAGATGGCAGGCAAGTAAAACAGAACATCAACATAACTATAGATGGCAGACAACTAAAACAGAACATCAACATAACAATAGATGTCAGACAAGTAAACAGAACATCAACATAACAATAGATGGCAGACAAGTAAAACAGAACATCAACATAACAACAGATGGCAGACAAGTAAAACAGAACATCAACATAACAACAGATGGCAGACAAGTAAAACAGAACATCAACATAACAACAGATGGCAAACAACTAAAACAGAACATCAACATAACAACAGATGGCAGACAAGTAAAACAGAACATCATCATAACAACAGATGGCAGACAAGTAAAACAGAACATCAACATAACAACAGATGGCAGACAAGTAAAACAGAACATCATCATAACAACATATGGCAGACAAGTAAAACAGAACATCAACATAACAATAGATGGCAGACAACTAAAACAGAACATCAACATAACTATTGATGGCAGACAAGTAAAACAGAACATCAACATAACAACAGATGGCAGACAAGTAAAACAGAACATCAACATAACAACAGATGGCAGACAAGTAAAACAGAACATCAACATAACAACAGATGGCAGACAAGTAAAACAGAACATCAACATAACAACAGATGGCAGACAAGTAAAACATAGCATTTACGTCCACTTAAAGTCCTTTTAAGGGCGGACGACTAAGGAATATAGCTCGCGTCCGGATTGATGAACTAGAACTATCCAGGAGAGCAACGCTTCTTTTAGTCTTCGAGTGCACGGGAGAGAAAGAGAGAGAGAAAGTACGGATACGTGCCTGGTGACATTCCAATGCCTGAATATAACTTAAGATTAGCATAATTTGTTTAGTTATACTGCTTACTGACGTCACATCTTACAGGCCCTGCAAAAGACTGTCAGAATTGGGCCATGTTAATCCATAATTAGTTTCTGCACGAAAGAAGAGTCTAGAGATGTGATGTAATAGTTGCCCTCGTGAAACGGCTCGGAAATAGATGTAAGTTAATGGGAAGATGGCACCACGAGAATTCATTCGCAGAGAGACTTACGCGTTTTAGATAACATATTATATTACACTATTGAGGATAATAGCAAACTCTGAAAGATCGAATTACATTACAGTATTGAGGATAATAGCAAACTCTGAAAGATCGAATTATATTACAGTATTGAGGATAATAGCAAACTCTGAAAGATCGAATTATATTACAGTATTGAGGATAATAGCAAACTCTGAAAGATCGAATTACATTACACTATTGAGGATAATAGCAAACTCTGAAGGATCAAATTACATTACAATATTGAAGATGATAGCAAACTCTGAAGGATCGAATTACATTACAGTATTGAAGATGATAGCAAACTCTGAGAGATCAAATTACATAACATTATTGAAGATGATAGCAAACTCTGAGAGATCAAATTACATAACATTATTGAAGATGATAGCAAACTCTGAGAGATCAAATTACATAACATTATTGAAGACGATAGCAAACTGTGAGAGATCAAATTACATTGCACTATTGAGGATAATAGCAAACTCTGAAGGATCGAATTACATTACAGTATTGAAGATGATAGCAAACTCTGAAGGATCGAATTACATTACAATATTGAAGATGATAGCAAACTCTGAGAGATCAAATTACATAACATTATTGAAGATAAAAGCACCTCTAGAATTAGCACAAATTAGAACAAGACAAATGAAATTTTTGGGGCATGCTAAAAGACACAACAGCCTACTAAAAGTAATATTGGAAGGGAAATAGAAGGTAAAAGAGGCAGAGGCAGACTAAGACTGACATAAACGAGTAAAATAAAAAAAATGGACAAGTCAACCTATGACAATCTGCACCATCAAAGCAAGAGACAGAGTGGAATGGCGCTCCATGGTGGCCAACCTTCGATGCGGAGACGGCACTCAATGATGATAAGCATCTCTATTTGAGAAGTCACTTTTAGAGCAACGTTGAAAATGATATCAAACTCTTCATATCTTTGCAACAAAAAGAGCTCTGATTTTCAGAAAGAGGTACAACA
Organism: Megaustenia siamemsis; assembly: GCA_032433765.1. Lineage (NCBI taxonomy): Eukaryota > Metazoa > Mollusca > Gastropoda > Stylommatophora > Ariophantidae > Megaustenia > Megaustenia siamemsis. Next base: position 17,323,149 of record JAVIAB010000145.1, on the reverse strand, counting down.
GTGGATCAATTATTTTGGCTCTTTAGAATTTCAACGCTCATTAGGAGGTAGGGGAGGCAGACCCACTTGTTCATGACTCCCAGGCGTCAGTCTCGTCCTCCATTCACTAACTTAAAGCTCTCGAAATGTCTTGCCTGAATATTTGATATCATACAGCTATATCAACAGCCTGTGTTAGTTCAGACCTAGAACTCTATGAGCGGCCCTATGTAAATATACAAGGCGACCGTGTTTCTGAAGTTGATAGGGTCAATAATTTAGCAATTTGTTGAGTTTCAATATTTTAGCTACATGTTTAACGACAATATTTTAGCAATATATTTAACGGCAATATTTTAGCAATATATTTAACGGCAATATTTTAGCAATATATTTAACGGCAATATTTTAGCAACATATTTAACAGCAATATTTTAGCAATATATTTAACGGCAATATTTTAGCAATATATTTAACGGCAATATTTTAGCAATATTTTTAACGGCAATATTTTAACAATATATTTAACGACAATATTTTAACAATATATTTAACGACAATATTTTAACAATATATTTAACGACAATATTTTAACAATATATTTAACGGCAATATTTTTCAACAACGAAACTGGTATGAAAAGGCAGCGATGTATATCATCATCATGTGCCATATCGGCTGACGTAGCGATCATGCCCTTCCACAATTTTCTATCCTCAGCGCTTTGTATCAATTCTATTGTTGACTGTTGTCAGTGCCACGACACCAAGCTATCTATTTTCTCTCTTTGTCGTTCGCGATTTATTTTTCCCTGTATTTTATCAGTTTTTAACAAACATTCCAATTTTCCTCTTCTCATGTGTCCGAAAAATGTCCATTATTTCTTTCAGATGTTTTTAAGAGCTCTCCTTTTTTTTTATTCCTCTTTGAGAATTTCTTCATTGGTCTTTTTAGCTGTCCAGGGATCTTTCAACATTCTTCTGAGAAACCTCATCTCTGTAAACTCTAATCGTCTTTTCATTTGTTTGTTTACTGTCCATGATTGGCTTCCATTGGTAAGATGTGGCTCTATATAGCACCAATGAACTCTCTTTCACATTTCTGTTGACAAATATTTGTTGCTTAAGACGTTTTTTATTTTCTGAAATTCTATTTTGGCCTGAGCAAATCTGCCTTTTTAAAAAAAAAAAAATATATATATATATCTGTGGTGCATCTCCCATCTGATGTTATTATTGTGCCCAAGTATTTGACGCGTTGCACTTGTTTCAGATTTGTCCTGTTTATTTTTATGATGCTGCATGATGGTGATGATTGTTTCTTCGATATGACCATTACTTCTGTTTTCTTACTATTCACACTGAGACCTTTGTTAGTGCTTTCTTTTACTATTATGTCTATCATTTCTTGTAGCTCTCTCTCTGCCTTTAAGACTGTGTCATCCACATATCGTAGTTTGTTTACGTATGTTAGGGTTACTTCCCTTGTCTTATAATCTGAAAAGAAAATACTGTGTCTTAAAGATAACTCTCAAACATTTAAATTTTCTACTATTTATACAAGGCTTATTTCCCTTGACAACTTAAAACTGACAGGGACCCGATAAAAATGCAAATCTTTAAAAATAAAATAATTAATTATTAAAGTTCTACATCTACTCTACATTGATGCATCGTATAGAAACATCGGAACTAAAAAGAAATACAATAAAAGAGAAGAACTGTTCTTCTTATTTTTTCCTTCCTCATCGGCCTTACAGCGTCGAGGAAAGGAATAATTTGCTGTCTTTTGCTCTTCTGTTTGCCTCTGCAGCTGTTTTGTTTCCAAGTGCTTCTAATATTCCATCGATCCATCTTGTTCGTGGTCGACTCTTGGGTCTGGTGTTCTCACAACGTTAGCTGAAGACTCTTTGTGTTGTGTTTTGATCTTTCTGCCTTGTGGCATGGCCAAACCATTTTATCTGTTGTTTCCTTATACATTCTATGGCGGAGGCTATTCCTAGCTTTTTTCTCAGTTCTTCATTTCTGATCTTATCTCTCAGACTGTTTCCTGTCATTCGTCTAACACATTTCATCTCTGTAGAGGTTATTTTCCTTATTGTTCTTGCATCTAGGGTCCAGGTAATAGAAATGTGGGACAACATATATCATTCAACTATAGTCTTTATCTCTGACTGGCTCATATCATTCAATTAAAGTTTTTGTCTCTGCCTGTCTCTAGTCATTCAACTATAGTCTTTGTCTCTGCCTGTCACTTGTCATTCAACTATAGTCTTTGCCTCTGACTGTCTCGTGTCATTCAATTATAGTTTTTGTCTCTGCCTGTCTCTAGTCATTCAACTATAGTCTTTGTCTCTGCCTGTCACTTGTCATTCAACTATAGTCTTTGTCTCTGCCTGTCACTTGTCATTCAACTATAGTCTTTGTCTCTGCCTGTCACTTGTCATTCAACTATAGTCTTTGCCTCTGACTGTCTCTTGTCATTCAACTATAGTTTTTGTCTCTGCCTGTCTCTAGTCATTCAACTATAGTCTTTGTCTCTGCCTGTCACTTGTCATTCAACTATAGTCTTTGTCTCTGCCTGTCACTTGTCATTCAACTATAGTCTTTGTCTCTGCCTGTCACTTGTCATTCAACTATAGTCTTTGCCTCTGACTGTCTCTTGTCATTCAACTATAGTTTTTGTCTCTGCCTGTCACTTGTCATTCAACTATAGTCTTTGTCTCTGCCTGTCACTTGTCATTCAACTATAGTTTTTGTCTCTGCCTGTCACTTGTCATTCAACTATAGTCTTTGTCTCTGCCTGTCACTTGTCATTCAACTATAGTCTTTGCCTCTGACTGTCTCTTGTCATTCAACTATAGTTTTTGTCTCTGCCTGTCACTTGTCATTCAACTATAGTCTTTGTCTCTGCCTGTCTCTAGTCATTCAACTATAGTCTTTGTCTCTGCCTGTCACTTGTCATTCAACTATAGTCTTTGTCTCTGCCTGTCACTTGTCATTCAACTATAGTCTTTGCCTCTGACTGTCTCTTGTCATTCAACTATAGTTTTTGTCTCTGCCTGTCACTTGTCATTCAACTATAGTTTTTGTCTCTGCCTGTCTCTAGTCATTCAACTATAGTCTTTGTCTCTGCCTGTCACTTGTCATTCAACTATAGTCTTTGTCTCTGCCTGTCACTTGTCATTCAACTATAGTCTTTGCCTCTGACTGTCTCTTGTCATTCAATTATAGTTTTTGTCTCTGCCTGTCTCTAGTCAATCAACTATAGTCTTTGTCTCTGCCTGTCTCTAGTCATTCAACTATAGTTTTTGTCTCTGCCTGTCTCTAGTCATTCAACTATAGTTTTTGTCTCTGCCTGTCTCTAGTCATTCAACTATAGTCTTTGTCTCTGCCTGTCACTTGTCATTCAACTATAGTCTTTGCCTGTGACTGTCTCTTGTCATTCAATTATAGTTTTTGTCTCTGCCTGTCTCTAGTCATTCAACTATAGTCTTTGTCTCTGCCTGTCACTTGTCATTCAACTATAGTCTTTGTCTCTGCCTGTCACTTGTCATTCAACTATAGTCTTTATCTCTGCCTGTCACTTGTCATTCAACTATAGTCTTTGCCTATGACTGTCTCTTGTCATTCAACTATAGTTTTTGTCTCTGCCTGTCACTTGTCATTCAACTATAGTTTTTGTCTCTGCTTGTCTCTAGTCATTCAACTATAGTCTTTGTCTCTGCCTGTCACTTGTCATTCAACTATAGTCTTTGTCTCTGCCTGTCACTTGTCATTCAACTATAGTCTTTGCCTCTGACTGTCTCTTGTCATTCAATTATAGTTTTTGTCTCTGCCTGTCTCTAGTCAATCAACTATAGTCTTTGTCTCTGCCTGTCTCTAGTCATTCAACTATAGTTTTTGTCTCTGCCTGTCTCTAGTCATTCAACTATAGTTTTTGTCTCTGCCTGTCTCTAGTCATTCAACTATAGTTTTTGTCTCTGCCTGTCTCTAGTCATTCAACTATAGTCTTTGTCTCTGCCTGTCACTTGTCATTCAACTATAGTCTTTGCCTCTGACTGTCTCTTGTCATTCAATTATAGTTTTTGTCTCTGCCTGTCTCTAGTCATTCAACTATAGTCTTTGTCTCTGCCTGTCACTTGTCATTCAACTATAGTCTTTGTCTCTGCCTGTCTCTAGTCATTCAACTATAGTCTTTGTATCTGCCTGTCTCTAGTCATTCAACTATAGTCTTTGTCTCTTCCTGTCTCTAGTCATTCAACTATAGTCTTTGTCTCTGCCTGTCTCTAGTCATTCAACTATAGTCTTTGTCTCTGCCTGTCTCTAGTCATTCAACTATAGTCTTTGTCTCTGCCTGTCTCTAGTCATTCAACTATAGTTTTTGTCTCTGACTGTCTCTAGTCATTCAACTATAGTCTTTGTCTCTGCCTGTCTCTTGTCATTCAACTATAGTCTTTGTCTCTGACTGTCTCTAGTCATTCAACTATAGTCTTTGTCTCTGCCTGTCTCTAGTCATTCAACTATAGTCTTTGCCTCTGTCCCAGTTACGTATTTGTTACCCTCACCAAGATAACGTTCAGTTAAACTATTGTTCTCCTGTACATGTCTCGACCATTGTCATTTCTCTTATTCGAATTTTGTTAACCTGCTTTTTCTTCATTTTCTACAGTTTCTTCTTCCTCCTCTTTTCTTTTGTTGCAAAACTTGTTTATCTTTTTTCTTCTCTATCCACCCAATTCATCTCATTCTGCTATAAATGCATATTTGAGAGCCTTAACAATTCTTCACGTTGTGCTGGTCTTCTCCAATAATTCTTTGGTCTTCCTCTTTGTCTTTTCCCCTGGGGATTCCAAAAAGGACCTGTTGTGTAATACTCTCAGTTGGCTTCCGCAGTGTCTGTCCTATCCAATGTCATCGTCTTCGCTGTATCTCTTTATCCACTGGTATTTGACTGGTACATTTTCATAATTCTATGTTAGTGATTTTGTACTGCCATTTCCATCCTTTTATTCTGCGTAAGCATCCATTAATGAAAGTCTGTATCTTCATGATTGTCAATTTTGTTGTTTCCCATGTTTCACAGCCATATAATAGGACTGACTTAACATTGGAGTTGAAATTTTTTTATTTTTGTATTTAACCTCATTTCTTTGGACTTCCATAACATATGTTTCCCAGCTCCTCTTGCTTTTTATATCCTTATTTTGGTATCATTTTCTGCTCCTCTCTCTTATTCTATATCACTACTCAGATATATGTAAGTTTGTACGTCTAGTAGAGGGTTTTCTCCTAATGTTATTTGGTTATTGCCAACTGCATTAATTTTCATAATGTTTGTCTTATCTCATTAATGAACACGCTAACGGACAAGCCATCACCTCCTCCACTCCATTTACCGTAATCCCTGTTTTAAAATGAAGCAGAGACCCCACAGCAACACCTTAAACAGATGTAGATATCCCTTTGAACAACACATGACGATAAATTTGCATTTCAGGATTTCATTTCCAAATAATTAACTCCCGAACTACGGAATTAACTAGATTGTTCATATAGAATTACCTTCTTGGTATTAAGATAATTTTAATGGCGTTAAATTAAAATCGTATATATTATGTTCCTAATTAAAACTTATCAAAGTATAAACCAATTTAAAAAGCGAATTTTGCGTGAGACGATCATTCTCTTTTGGGGGGTTAAATTTATTAGGGCAAATCATTTTATTATCCTTATGAACGCTGTTCCTAAATTAAAAGAGCTACATTTTTCGAAGTAGCCGTTGAGAAACGACAATTTTAACTTCTTAATTTTACCAGTAATTGTTCACTACTATTCTGATATATAAAAACGCATGCAAAACGACAAATTTGAGCACACACACACGCGCGCTCACGGACACACACGCGCGTACACCACACATACACTCACACACACACACACGCACACATATGCGAGCCGCGATAGCTCAGTGGTTAGTGAGCCGGACTACAATGGACATGAGGTCGGGTTCGATCCTGATCGACGGCTACCAGGTTCACCCAGCCTTTAATGGGTACCGAATTTTTTTCTGGGAGAGTAAAGTGGCACTGGCATAATACCGACCACATTACCCCAAAAATCATGTGCTGAAGGTCTGTGAAAAAAATGGTCACTAACACCATATTCCCATTATATATATATATGGAGAACAACAAAATTGGCAATCACGAAGATACCGATTTTCATTAATGGATGCTTACGCAGAATAAAAGGATGGAAAATGGCAGGACAAAATCACTAACATAGAATTATGGAAATGTACCAGTGGATAAAGAGATACAGCGAAGACGATGGCGATTGATAGGACACACACTACGGAAGCCAACTGAGAGTATTACACAACAGGTCCTTTTTTGGAATCCCCAGGGGAAAAGACAAAGATGAAGACCAAGGAATTCTTGGAGAAGACAGATAGAAGCAGAGGTGAAGATAATGGGGAAGACATGGAATGATCTTAAAAGAATGGCAAAAAACATAACGACTTGGAAAGTGTTTGTTGAAGACCTATGCTCCACAGGGAGCTGAAAGGTAGAAGTAACACCGTGTTCCCTATACGCCACGTGGCTCTTTACTTATATATATATATATATATATATATATATATATATATATATATATATATATATATATATAATTGTGTTGTGAGGACTCGAAATATGGAGTGCCAAATAGCGTCACTATCCTACAACATGCCTTGGTGAATAAGGATTAGTGAGTTCTCATCCTGATCTAAGGGTCGCGGGTTCGATTTCCGATCGAAGTTCGATCAGAGTTGCTGATTTATGTTTCTGATGAACGGTTCCGGTATTCACGCAGCCTCTGAAAAATGGGTACCATATATTTTTTTTTTCGTGAGAAGTAATGGCGATCTGGCTTGATACCGACCACGTCAACCAAAACGAGCCGTCGTCATGGAAGAATACGATCACTGAAACGATATTCCTGAAACGCCTAGCAAGGTGTGGAGGCAACCTTCACGTGTGTGTATGACATTTGATGTCTTGACAGACGGTTGGTAGCAAGCGATTATAATTAGTCAGTAGTTTGGTAATATATTAGTGTCTTATTCTGGATGTTATATTGAGTCAGTAGTTTGGTAATATATTAGTGCCTTATTCTGGATGTTATACTGAGTCAGTAGTTTGGTAATATATTAGTGTCTTATACTGGATGTTATACTGAGTCAGTAGTTTGGTAATATATTAGTGTCTTATACTGGATGTTGTACCGAGTCAGTAGTTTGGTAATATATTAGTGCCTTATACTGGATGTTATACTGAGTCAGTAGTTTAGTAATATATTAGTGGCTTATACTGGATGTTATACTGAGTCTGTAGTTTGGTAATATATTAGTGTCTTATACTGGATGTTATACTGAGTCAGTAGTTTGGTAATATATTAGTGTCTTATACTGGATGTTATACTGAGTCAGTAGTTTGGTAATATATTAGTGTCTTATACTGGATGTTATACTGAGTCAGTAGTTTGGTAATATATTAGTGTCTTATACTGGATGTTATACTAAGTCAGTAGTTTGGTAATATATGAGTGTCTTATACTAGATGTTATACTGAGTCAATAGTTTGGTAATATAATAGTGTCTTATACTGGATGTTATACTGAGTCAATAGTTTGGTAATATATTAGTGTCTTATACTGGATGTTATACTGAGTCAATAGTTTGGTAATATATTAGTGTCTTATACTGAGTAGTTTCTATCGTGGCTGAATCTGCTAGTATTGGATAGACAAATTCGACCGCGTAATGAACAAGATGTATTTTTGTGGTGCCTGTGCTTGTCCCCTTTCTCTTCTGAATTTGATCTCATCGCTTCCTTGAATGTTGCTGTGCAGTTTTTAAAAAAAAATATTTGTGTTCTCCATGTGCTACGATCTGTAGCCAGATCCTTCCAGTTGATTTCACTGATAGGGAATTCCCTGAGGGAAGCCCTGCAAACTTCCTTATATCTCAGCACTTGTCTACCCTGTTGTATCTTTCCATCCCTAAGTTCACCTTGCAATAATTGTTTGGAAATACAATTGTTTGCCATTCTTCTTAAATGACCCAGCCACCTCAGTCTCCGACTCCTAAGTGTTGTCACGATCGATGGTAGTTTGGTTCCTTGCAGGCATTAGAGTTGGGTACTTTGTCCTGCTCTGGAGTACCGGGAAATGAAAGAGCGGACAGGTTGGCTAGATGCGCTATTTTTTAGGACGGTCAACAAATGGATCGGACAAACTAAATCAATGCTCTCCGGGAAGTTGGAAGGACACAGGACTTCGATAACAATGAGTCCACGTCACTACTTCGGATGAAAGAGATGGGAGTTAAAATGGGCACAGCCAAAAACGAGAAACTTAGTGGGCGTGTAAGAAGACTAATCAACCAACAGAGAACTGGAGTCGTCAATCGCTGGACACTTCGAGACTTGCTGAGGAGGAGATCTGAGCACCTATGGACATGTCCGGAGTGCAATGATAATGACCCACTAATAACTCAATAACTTTGTCCTGCCATTTGATGTTCATTATCTTATGAAAGCAACGCACACAATAACTGTTTAAACCTCTCCCCTGCCCTGCAGAGGTTGTCCAAGTTGTTGATCCATACAAAATTATGCCAAACGTACAATCTTTGTCAATTACAAACCTAGTCCTGATTGTTTGTTTGGTGTTGGCTCATGGTCTATCTTTAAGTTTACTTAGGACTCAAATTGCCTTTTCGATTCCAATGTTTTTAATTCACCATCAAGCCAATTCTTACCTATGGAAGCTAATTATGGATAGTAAACGAAGAAATGAAAAAAAAACGATTGGAGGCTACTGAGATTGGACTTCTCAGAAGAATATTCCCTGGACAGCTAGAAAGACCAAGGAGGACATTCTCGGAAAGGCCAACACAAAAAGGAGAGCTTTAGAAAGAGAAAGAAACAATCAAAATTTTTTCGGGCACATCATGAGAAGAGGAAAGTTGGAATACTTGATTAAAACTGGCAAATTACAGGGAAAGAGAGATCGCGGAAGTCAAAGAGAGAAGATAAAGATAGCTTGGTGTCATGTCACGGAAAACAGTATAATTGATATAATGCAATGTGGATAGAAAATTATGGAAAGACATGTTCGTACACCAACCGGTAGGGCACATGATGATGATGATCAAATGAAATGGTGGTTATGACCATAGAACCGAGGTAGGTGAACTTTCTCACAGATTCAAGAGGTATGTTATTTAACCTTATAGTTGGGGCTGTGGCTACCTCCTGTTGGTGTACCGTAGTGTGTGTATATATTGGCAAGAACACCTTTCTCTATACGTCTCCACATGTCGACGCTGTTTCTTTCTTTTCACCTTGTGTTCTCTGGATTTACATTAAATTAATTACCATATTGTGACCAGGACACTGGACAAACACATGGGCTGGAAATGACCAGCAACTCATAGCTGACTGTTTGTGTCAGAATCAACGGTAACATCAGAACTCGACCCTACCTCCCGCTTTACATATGGTAAGAGGCTAAACAATCTAATAAAATGAAAAAAAAGGATATAGGTGGACGGAAGTCCGGTACCCAAAATATACCATGCTGATGCCGGATATGTCGGGTCAAAAGATGCAGATGTCACAGCTGGATGTAAACTGCAACACAATGCATTTTCTTCTTCTTCTGCGATCATGATTCTATCAGAGTAGGATTCCGGACTGTCTCAGAAGGCAGCTGTCTGTTTAAGCGATTCGGTTGCCCCGTATAGTTTCTCTTCCAGGGAGGTGGGTGTAGACCACGTTGTCCTTCTCAGGTCTGTGTACTGGGGGCAATCTTGTAGAACATCTTTTGTTGTCATGTTATAATTGCATCTACCTAACGTCTAGTTAAGGCTAGACGACGAACAGAAGTAGACGATGATCAAAAGGGAAATAACAAGTGATCAAAATGTCGATATATTCTTGATAATTTTGACTGAATCGAAGTGACAAAAATTCGACCTATCATTATTCCAACGTTGTGTTACCAGTGCTAGACATGGTCCGTAGACTCAAGAATTATTCGAAATATAATCACCACAGAAATGAAGTGTGTCAGACGCATGTCAGGAAACAGCCTGAGAGATAAGATCAGAAATAAAGAGTTACGAAAAAAGACTAGGAACGGAACCAGCTACTGAATACATAATACTAATACAACAGATCGAGGGGTTCGGGTATGTGATCAGACATATCATCATTGAGTGCCGTCTCCGCAGCGAAGGTTGGCTACCATGGAGCGCCATTCTGCTCTGTCTCTTGCTTTGATGGTGCAGGTTGTCATAGGCTGGTTTGTCCATCTTTTGATGTTACTCGTCCATGTTAGTCTTGGTCTGTCTCAGCCTCTTTTACCTTGTATTTTCTCCTCCAGGATTACTTTTAGTAGGCTATTGTGTCTTTTAACATGGCCCAAAAATCGCATTTGTCTTGTTTGAATTGTGTTTAGTAGTTCTCTTTTCATTTTTAGTTGTTTTAAAACTTCAGCGTTTGTTTTCTTTTCTTTCCATCCAATTTTTACCATTCCTCTATATATCAACATTTCAAAGGCTTCCATTTTCTGTTCTGTTTTCTTGTCTGTCCATTTTTCTGCGCCATATAAGAATGTTGAGAAGATATAACATTTTTCTATTCTTAGTTTTAGCCCTGGTGTTATTTGTTTTGATGTTAGTATATTTTTCGTGACACTAAAATTACTTTTTGCAGTCCTATTATTTTGTTTATTTCTGTTTTACATTTTCCATCACTGGTTATAGTATGTCCAAGGTAGTTGTAGCTCTGAACTGTCTCCAGGTCTATTCCTTCAATTTTAATATCCACTTGTAGGTTTTGAGTATTTTCTTTGTTTATGATCATAATTTTAGTCTTTTGGATAATCATGCCTAGTCCATATTTTTTTGCTTGTCACGTTTATTTCATTAAGTAATTGTTGTAGATCTTTAGGATTTTCTGCTAGCAGTACAGTATCGTCAGCATATCTTAGGTTATTGATTATCTTTCCATTAATTTGTAGGCCTGGCATCTCTATGATGTTTTTAAAGATTTGCTCAGTGTATAGATTGAACAAGCTTGGTGATAGGATGCATCCCTGTCTTACTCCTCTTTTTATGTCCATGGGTGTAGAGTTCTCTTTGTTATATTTTATTATTGTTGTTTGCTCCCAATTATCAATACACACTGATTATCGCAAGCTATCAATACACACTTTTTGATCTTATCAATTCACACGAATGGAAATAGCATTTTTATACCAACTTTGTGCTAAGAAATTCAAACATGGACCCTTTCTAAATCACATTTAATGAAGATCAATACATGTGAGATACGATGCTTGAGAAAAGTAAGAAACAACACAAGAAGAGTTAGAATACCAAATGAAACCATAAGACAAATAGTAGGAACAAAATCCTGCCAAGAATATATAGAACAACAACAACTTAAATGGTTTGGCCACCTGGTCAGAATGAATCCTCACCAATCACCATCAAGGGCGTTCTTCTCAAGAATGCATGGTAAAAGACCAAGAGGAAGACCCAGAAGAAGATGGATAGATCCAGTAACAGAGACATGTAACAACAAAGGAAAATCACTAATTCAGACAGTTCGAGCCGCTCAAGAACGACAAATGATATAAACCACGACACCTTTTCGGTATCAGTGAGAAAGAGAAAAGAAGTTCAATACACAATAATTACCTAAATGATTATCTAAAACTATCAATACACACTGATTACATCAAAAAGAAAAAAAAGTAAACTGATAATTTGAAAGCAAATAATAATAATAATCACAAGTTAACGCGGTGAAAGCCTGAACCTCCAAGCAGCGATAAACACGCCCCACAATTAGCAATCATTGTCTATTGTACTCGTGCCGAACGATCAAATACCGTTACGTGCAGATTTCATAGATTCTCAGATTTGGTGAGAGGTTGCCAAATAGGCGTTCGTGACAAGGAAAATCGGATACCAAATCTATGTTGGAAAACGAAATTCTGGTACTGATTGATGCTGGAGTAGTGAGCCACTTTCCGTTCTCTATCGGGGAAGACGGCAGTGGAAATTTACACCCTAATGTGTACAATATGTGGAACGTGCACAGGGAGTAGTGGCTTTTTTGGGTACTTCATTGATCCTTCAGAAAACACTACTTTTTCTAAGACAGACCAGCAGGAAGGGAAATTCCTAAAAAGTAATGTGCTGATGTTGCGGCTCCTTCTTCCTTCCTCTTCTTCTTCCTTCCTTCCTTCCTCTTCTTGCCCTTCCTTCCTTCCTTCCTTCCTTCCTTCCTTCCTTCCTTCCTTCCTTCCTTCCTTCCTTCCTTCCTTCCTTCCTTCCTTCCTTCCTTCCTTCCTTTCCTTCCTTCCTTCCTTCCTCTTCTTGTCCTTCCTTCCTTCCTTCCTTTCTTCCTTCCATCCTTCCTTTATTCCTCTTCTTCTTTTCCATTCTTCTTCCTTCCTCTTCTTGTCCTTCCTTCCTCCTCTTCTTACTTCTTCTTCCAATCTTATTCTTGAACTTCCTTCCTTCCTCTTCTTCTCTTCCCTTCTTCTTCCTTCCTCTTCTTGTCCTTCCTTCCTCCTCTTCTTACTTCTTCTTCCAATCTTATTCTTGAACTTCCTTCCTTCCTTCCTTCCTTCCTTCCTTCCTTCCTTCCTTCCTTCCTTCCTTCCTTCCTTCCTTCCTTCCTTCCTTCCTTCCTTCCTTCCTTCCTTCCTTCCTTCCTTCCTTCCTTCTTCTTCTTTTCCCTTCTTCCTCCCTCTTCTTGTCCTTCCTACCTCTTCTTCTTCTTACTTCTTCTTCCTTCCTCATCTTGTCCTTCCTTCCTCTTCTTGTCCTTCTTTCCTCTTCTTCTTTTCCCTTCTTCTTCTTCCTCTCCCACCTTCCTCTTATTTTTGTTGTATCTTCCCTATTTTAACTCCGTATAGAGTAGAAGTCTTTAACAAATGCAAGCTCCCCTGTTCACCGCCATTCTCTTAAGATCGTTGTATGTCTTCCCTATCACTGTTTCTTCCTCCCTACTCCAAGCATATTTTCCCTCTCCACCTTTTATTATTACACTGAGGTTTCCAAAAATGGTGCTATATAATACTCTCAGATAACCTCTGCGATCTGTGTCCTTGTAGTTGTAATAGTAGATATAGTTTCTGTTAGTAACAAGACTACAAAGGACAAGAGGTAGGGTTCGATCCCAACCGACGGCTTCCGGGTTTACCCAGCCTTTAATGGTTACCGGATTTTTTTTTCTAGGAAAGCGGCACGGGAGTAATACCGACCACATTACCCCAAAAATCATGTGCCAAAGGTCTGTAAAATATATGGTCACTAACACCATATTCCCTATACGCCACTTGACGTGACGGGGGCTCTTTACTTTTTTTTTTTTTTTTTTTTTTTTAGTAGAAGGCCCCGGTATCACTACAAAAGAATTAAAATCCATAATTGCTCAACCGCCCGTGCCAGTGGAATCATCCGAATTAACATCTCATTTCATTGAAGGTTCACAAAAAAAAAAAGAAAGAAAGAAATCCAACCTCAATTCCTATCATAGCAGCCACACCACACGCCAAAAGACATAAGGCGTAGCCGCACCGAAAGTGAAAGCAACCGAAACGTCCTTCGTCATACGATACCATCATTCATCATAAGCAATCAAATATTGAAACAAGATCCGGATGAAAACCATATCTCACGGTGTGCACAGAGCACTAAACTCAGTAGCTCCGGCAGAAATCCTGAGTATGCGCCCTATCCAGCCTCATCATCTTTGTCGCATCTCTCTATCCACTAGTGTTTGTTATGTGCTTTCCCATAGCTCTCAACGTCCGTAATTTTGTCCTGCCCTTTACATCCTTTATTCTGTGCAAATATCAATTAATAAAAGTCTGTATTTTTGTTTATTATTTTTTTCGCGCATATTTGTAATGTGTTTGGTATTTTTAGCCATTTTAGCTCTTTCCGTACGTTTCTCCGTACAGTGCGTCACTCTCAATTTGATTACTGTGAACCGTCATCAAACCATATTCTGTTTATATGTCTTGTATCATCTTAGTAAAAGCAGCTTTCCAAAAAATGAGGAAGATACTATGCAATCCATTTTTGACAATAGAAACAAGAAAAAGAGTTCTTAAATGTTATGTAGAGCCAGTCTTAACATATGGATGCGAATCATGGACAATAGGACAACAGACAAGAAAATCACTGGAGTCTGTAGAAATGTGGTTTTACAGAAGAATGTTGAGAGTGCCATGAACAGCTAAGAAGAGTAATGAAGATGTTCTGAGAGAGGTCAAAGCAAAAAGAGAGCTAATTTCCAATATTAGGAAGAGACAAATATTCTTTTTTTGGCCATGTGATGAGAAGAGAACAACTGGAATATATTGTAACAACTGGAAAAATTGAGGGACAAAGAGATAGAGGGAAGCAAAGAGAGAAAATACCAGACAGATTAAGCGAATGGCTTGGCAGAAGGTCGACAACAGAAATGATAAATAGCTGCCGAGATCGAAAGTTGTGGAGAGACATGATCACCTACGCCAGTAGGCCCGGTACTTGATGATGATGATGATGATGATGATGATAATCTTAGTACTGGTGAAATATAATTCCTTGTTTAATTATCTAATAATTGATATATAATATGTATAGGGTAAGATACATATAAAAATGTACATTGATATTTAAAAACATGACAAATTTTGTCTCTGAAATCTCTACCGCTAAATTGATAAAAACCTCCCACACTGAAAGAGTTGAAACTCCAAGCTTCCGTTGAGATTTGTATGTGGGAGCTAAGACACCGTTCAGCAAAAGTTCTGAAAGCTGTCTACGAATCAAAGCTGATGCCTGAGCCAGGGTGGGTTAACTAGAACCACACAGATCAAATCCACCTCTCCGCGGTGCCCCTACAAACAGACTAACCAGTCTAGTCTGTTCATGTAAATAGGGATCGATAGGGAAGGCACCTCGGTACTGAAAAATGTCGTGCTGAAGTCGGATGTTTTGGATCGAAACCCACAAATATCACAATTCTACTGCAAATCACAGCAGAACGCTTCTACAACCATTTAACGTCCTTTTAAGGGCGGATGATGAAGAGATCGATAGGGAAGGCAACCCGGTAATGAAAAATGTGCTGAAGGCGGATGTTTTGGATCGAAACCCACAAATATCACAATTCTACTGCAAATCACAGCAGAACGCTTCTACAACCATTTAACGTCCTTTTAAGGGCGGATGATGAAGAGAGCGATAGGGAAGGCAATCCGGTACTGAAAAATGTCGTGCTGAAGTCGGATGTTTTGGATCGAAAACCACAAATATCACAATTCTAATGCAAAACACAACAGAACGCTTCTACAACCATTTAACGTCCTTTTAAGGGCGGATGATGAAGAGGTCTATTCATTTAGTCATCGGATGAATGTAAACAAAATCATTAACATGGTGTTGCTGTATATACAACCATGGACACCGAAAAAGACCAACGAGGAAATTCTCAAAGAGGCCAACACAAAAAGAGAACTCCTAAAAAATATCAGAAATAAACAATCAACATTTTTTCGAGCACATTACGAGAAGAGGAAAGTTGGAATACTTGGTTACAACTGGCAAAATAAAAGGAAAGAGATCGCGGACGAAAATGAAAGAGAAAATACTGGATAGCTTGGTGTCGTGGCATGGAAAAAGTCAACAACAGAACTGATACGATGCACTGTAGATAGATGATTGTGGAGGGACATGATGATGTTGTATATAACTATAACTTAACTATAAATTCAGAGACTGTGTTTATTTCTTCACCTTGTTGAAGACCATTATAAATGCCACATAACAAACAAGATAAATTTGTCTACATAAATCTGGTAGATAACTCGCTGTACTTATTGTGAAACGTGTCAGGGGAAAGAAATAATGATACTGTGGTAACAGCTGATGGATAAGTTAATACTATTTTTAGTCTCCCCTTGAATTTCTTTTCATGTGACAAGGGAGATAACAAACTCGAACAACTGTTCCACGTTTTAATTTATACAAGGGAAGGCTTACGTGAACACAGTTGTCTGCCGCTGGTGTTTTAGATATCTTGTACTATAATAGCTTTCCAAAAAAAGGGGCAGATACTGTGTAATACATTTTTGACAATAGAAACAAGAAAAAGAGTTCTTAAATTGTATGTAGTGCCAGTCTTAACATATGCAAGTGAATCATGGACAATATAACAAAAGACAAGAGAGTCACTACTACAGTTTTAGAAATCTGATGTTACAGAAGAATGTTGAGAATACCATGGACAGATAAGAAGAGTAATGAAAACGTTCTGAAAAAGACAAAGCAAAAAGAGAGCTAATTTCCAATATTAGGAAGAAATAATCATCATTCTTTGACCATGTAATGAGAAGAGAACAGCTGGAATATATTGTAACAACTGGGAAAATTGAGGAACAAAGAGATAGAGGGAAGCAAAGAGAAAAAAAATACCAGACAGCTTAAGAGAATGGCTTGGCAGAAGGTCAACAACGAAATTTAAAAATAACTGTTGAGATCGAAAGTTGTGGAGAGACATGATCACCTACACCAGCAGACATGGTACTTTACAACGATAATGATGTGCTATAATAAATCTGCATTGCTTTGTTACAACTGGCCAAATAGAGGGAAAGAGAGATCGCGAACAACACAGAGAGAAGATACTGGATAGCTTAGTGTCATGGCAATGAAAACAATCAACAGATACGATGCACTGTGGAGGGAGAATTGTGGAAGGACATGATCCCCTAACCCAATCGGTACGGCACATGATAATGATGATGACTATAATCCCGTTCAGAGACTAGAAACATTAGTTGTGAGTATGTGTGTATGTATATATGTATGTATTACACATATATAGTACAGTATATATGTAGGTCGAGGGTTATGGAGGAACATGATATCCGACGCCTCTCTACAGAGGCCATCAATGAATTAATGTATCTGTAATTTAAATCTATCTATCTATCTATCTATCTATCTATCTATCTATCTATCTATCTATCTATCTATCTATCTATCTATCTATCTATCTATCTATCTATCTATCTATCTATCTATCTATCTATCTATCTATCTATCTATCTATCTATCTATCTATCTGTCTGTCTGTCTGTCTGTCTGTCTGTCTGTCTGTCTGTCTGTCCGTCCGTCCGTCCGTCCGTCCGTCCGTCCGTCCGTCCGTCCGTCCGTCCGTCCGTCCGTCCGTCCGTCCGTCCGTCCGTCCGTCCGTCCGGTCCGGTCCGGTCCGGTCCTGTCCTGTCCTGTCCTGTCCTGTCCTGTCCTGTCCTGTCCTGTCCTGTCCTGTCCTGTCCTGTCCTGTCCTGTCCTGTCCTGTCCTGTCCTGTCCTGTCCTGTCCTGTCCTGTCCTGTCCTGTCCTGTCCTGTCCTGTCCTGTCCTGTCCTGTCCTGTCCTGTCCTGTCCTGTCCTGTCCTGTCTTGTCTTGTCTTGTCTTGTCTTGTCTTGTCTTGTCTTGTCTTGTCTTGTCTTGTCTTGTCTTGTCTTGTCTTGTCCTGTCTTGTCCTGTCTTGTCCTGTCTTGTCCTGTCTGTCTTGTCCTGTCTTGTCCTGTCTTGTCATGTCCTGTCTTGTCATGTCTTGTCATGTCTTGTCATGTCTTGTCATGTCTGTCTTGTCCTGTCTTGTCCTGTCTTGTCCTGTCTGTCTGTCTGTCTATCATTCTTTCGAGCCGAAGACGGCACATAGGGCAGAACCACAATCTCAAAAAACAGAAACCTTGCGTGTCAAAACGGCACATAATACAGAGATCACTGCTTCTAAAATCTATGACTCTGTTTCCATAACAATACTTTTTACAATGACAGCTTGTCAAGCCATCGATCAACCTCCTTAGTCGCCTCTTACGACATGCCTGGAAGGTCACAGTGTCACTACTCTTTACTTTCCTCATACTGAGGCCCCGGTAACACACAATTTAAATAGATATAGGTAAATATTTTAATAATAATAGTAAAAGTAATAATAGTAACAATAATAATAGTATAATAGTACTAATAATTATAAAAGTAACAAAAGTAAAGTAATGAGCCCCGTCACACCACGTGGCGTATAGGGAATATAATGTTTGTGACCATAATTGTTATGGACCGTCGGGACATGATTTGTGGGTAATGTGGTCGCTATTTATAGTAATAATAATAATTATTGTCATTCTATGCTATCTGCATGTCAAAAGTTGGCTACCATGGCGCACCATTTTACATGTCCCTCGCCTTGATATCTTGGCGTGATACCAACCAAAGAAAGCAAAAATAAAGGACTCAGCCTTAATAGCAAAAAGTCAGAAGTAATGGTAACAACAAAGAAAAAGGCATCACCTCGGTGCAAAATAAATACAAGTGGAACAATATTAAAACAGGTAAATGAATTTAAATATTTGGGAACATTGTTAACCTCAGACGGAAGATGTACAACAGAGGTGAGATGCAGAATGGCTCAGGCAAAAACAGCTTTCCAAAAAATGAGGAAGATACTATGCAATCCATTTTTGGACAATAGAAACAAAAAAAAAAGAGTTCTTAAATGTTATGTAGAGCCAGTCTTAACATATAGATGTAAATCAAGGACAATAGGACAACATACAAGAAAATCCCAGGAGGCTGTAGAAATGTGGTTTTACAGAAGAATGTTGAGAATGACAGCTAAGAAGAGTAATGAAGATGTTCTGAGAGAGGTCAAAGCAAAAAAGAGAGCTAATTTCCAATATTAGGAAGAAACAATCATCATTTTTGGCCATGTAATGAGAAGAGAATAGCTTTAATATATTGTAACAACTGGGAAAATTGAGGGACGAAGAGATAGAGGGAAACAAAGAGAAAAGATACAAGACAGCCTAAGAGAATGGCTTGGCAGAAGGTCAACAACAGAAATGATAAATAACTGTTGAGATCGAAAGTTGTGGAGAGACATGATCACCTACATCAGCAGGCACGGTACTTGATGATGATGAACACCATATTCCCCATACGCCTAGGAAGGCGTTGAATGAAACTGTATTTACTTTTCACTTGTGATCGTGTATGTTGTTCATAGCTTTACCTGACCATAGTGTGACATTATCAGTCCATTTTAGTCTTGATCTGCCTCGTCTACTTTGTGTCTTCCATTGAGATATAACCTTCGGGCGTTGTGTCTTTTCATATATCCCAAAAATTTCAGTTCCCTTTTCGAATTTGTGTTAAGCTGTTCCTTTTATCTTTCTTAGTTGTTTGAGAACTTCCTTGTTTGTCTTCTTTCCCTTTTGTCCAGTTCTCTTCTTTCTATAGATCCACAACTCAAAGGCTTCCATTGTATTCTCTGATTAGTAGAAGCGATAGTTATCATCATCATCATCATCATCATCATCGTCGTCATCAAGTACCAGGCCTGCTGGCGTAGGTGATTATGTCTATCCACAACTTTCGATCTCGACAGTTATTTATCATTTCTGTTGTTGACCTTCTGTCAAGCCATTCTCTTAAGCTGTCTGGTATCTTTTCTCTTTGCTCCCCTCTATCTCTTCATCCCTCAATTTTCCCAGTTGTTACAATATATTCCATCCATCTCATGGGATGGCCACAAAATGATGATAGTTTCTTCCTAATATTGGAAATTAGCTCTTTTTTTGCTTTGGCCTCTTTCAGAACGTTTTCATTACTCTCCTCAGCTGTGAATGGTATTCTCAACATTCTTCTGTAAAACCACATTTCTACAGCCTCCAGGGATTTTCTTGTCTGTTGTCTATATCATATCCATATGTTAAGACTGGCTTTACACAACATTTAAGAGCTATTTTTTCTTGTTTCTATTTTCAAAAATGGATTGTTCAATATCTTCCTAATTTTTTTGGAAAGCTTCTTTTGCCTGAGCTATTCTCCATCTCACCTCTGTTGTACATCTTCCATCTGAAGCTAACATTGTTCCAAGCAATTTAAATTCATATTACCTGTTTTACTATTGTTCAACTTGTCTTTATTGTGCATTGCAGTGTTGGATTTTTCTTTGTTGCTACCATTTTGCAGACCTCTTCATTTACTCTTAATAACATTTAAGCAATAGTTATAAAAAGAAGAAAACTCAGAGCACACAACACATATTATCTATTCTTCTTCTTCTTTTCTTCCTCATCTGCCTTTCAGCGTTGAGGGGAGATATAATTTGCGCTGTTTTGCTCTTCTGTTCGCCTCTACTGCTGTTATGTTTCATAGTGTCTCTAATATTCCATCGATCTATCTTTTTCGTGGTCGACCCTTGGGTCTGGTGTTCTCATAACTTTTGATGAAGGCTCGTTGTGTTGTGTTTTGATCTTTCTGCCTTGTCACGTTGGCAAACCATTTTATCTGTTGTTTCCTTATATATTCTATGGCGGAGTCTATTCCTAGCTTTTTTCTCAGTTCTTCATTCCTGATCTTATCTCTCAGACTGTTTCCTGTCATTCGTCCAACACATTTCATCTCTATAGAGGTTATTTTTCTTATTATTAC
Organism: Megaustenia siamemsis; assembly: GCA_032433765.1. Lineage (NCBI taxonomy): Eukaryota > Metazoa > Mollusca > Gastropoda > Stylommatophora > Ariophantidae > Megaustenia > Megaustenia siamemsis. The sequence continues at coordinate 17,302,600 of JAVIAB010000145.1, read as the reverse complement.
ATATTTGTGAACAAAGATAACGACTTGGCGCAAGAATTTTTTCAAAATAGAGAAAGATAACTGGCATCCCCTCTCGTTACAGACGTCATTTTGTTGAAGAAAAGCAGCGGGAGGAACACATACAAACACGATAAGACAACTCGCACGTGGGAATATTGTCTAAACAATCATCTACAAGCAAAACGAAGCAGACAGCCTCGACATGATCGCTCCAGCCAGAGCACGCAATAATTGCCTCCTGTCGAGCTTCATAGCGAAGATGATGTTGTTTGACATCTCATTGGCTGATTGGTTAGCGCATTCACTCCTGATCAGGCAGGTCTGGGTTTAATTCCCTGAAGTGGGGATATTTTTTTCTTCGGACCGCGAAGGCTTCAGGGCGCAGTCTATACAAATGTGGACACAAGATTTTTCTGGGAAAATTAAAAAATAAAAAAAAATGGTATGTTAGAAGCTTTACGTGATAAGTGGACGACACAGACTAAACGACGTTTCGGCCCAATAGGCCTTCAGCAAGAACAAACAAGAAAAACACACACACAAAACTAATAACGAAACATTCAAAACAAAAATATTTGAAATATGTTAAAGAAAATAAAAATGTCTATCCTGTGTGTATGAAAAGGAAATGGTAACAAAAGTGTGGCTTTCGTGAATGTGCAGAAATGTGCAGAAATGTGCGCAAATGCACACTGAACCAGAGGAGTTCACACAGGGGTCAGTGTACAAACACAAAGGAGAAAGAATAGAACAGTAGACTAACAGGCGCTCAAAAGGCGGTAAGAGTGAGATGTTTGAGAGCGGGGTACAATAAAAACAAATGAGGGGTAAGGAGCACAGAAAAAAGGTATAGAGGAGAACACCGAAGTGTCTCATAAGGGACTAGAGGAGAAGAACTATAAATAGCATGGCATAGTAGATAGACCAAAGATCCCAAATATGTGCATTAGAGAAGGCTATGCAAATGGGAGGGAGCAACCAAAAAGAAACTATGTGTATGAGTGTGATACATTCATGCCTCGTGGGGTCAGCGAACCATACTGGACTATGAGGCGATTTACCAAAATATAGCGGCTGCGGTCGATGATTTTTCTGGGAAGTAACAGCACTCTTAACTTTAATGGAGTTTGAAAGGGAACACACTATGAAAATCTAAAACCTGAATAGCAAGACAGGCTCTGTCATGGAACCCACAGGGAAAGAGAAAACGGAGAAGGTTCAGGATTAGATGGAGAAGAGAAGGCATTGAAACCCCCAAGAACAATGGCTTAATACTAAAAAGAAGTAGAGAAAATGTCCAAGAATAAGGATGAAGAGAGTTAATCCGTGGCCTTTCATTCAAAGAGAAATCTCTAGGGTTTCTTTAAGCGATTAAATTTGATTTGATTGAATGGTTTAATTAGTTGTTTGATTGATTGATTGGTTTATTGATTGAGTGGTTTGATTGATGAATGTTTAATTGATTGATTAAATGGTTAATTGATTGTTTGGTTGATTGATTGATAGATTGACTGATTGGCTGATTTATTGGTAATTTATTGAAAGGTTGAGATGGGATTTCTCAGAAGAATGTTGAAAGTTCCCTGGACAGATAAAAAGACCAATGAAGAAGTTCCCAAAGAGGCCAACACAAAAAGGGAACTCCTAAAAAACATCAGAAAGAAACAATCAATATTTTTCTGGCACATCACGAGAAGAGGAAAGTTGGAATACTTAGTTACAACTGGCAAAATAAAAGGAAAGAGAGATCGCGGACGACAAAGAGAGAAAATACTGGATAGCTTGGTGTCATGGCATAGAAAATAGTCAACAACAGAACTGATACGATGCACTGTAGATAGAAGATTGTGGAGGGACATGATCGCCTACGCCAACCGGAATGGCACATGATGATGATGATGATTGAAAGATTGATTAATTGAATAGTTGGTTTATTGAAAGAGTGATTGATTGATTGAATGCCTGATTGATTGAGTGTGTGATTGATTGATTGAAGGGATGGTTAATTGATAGAGTGTTTGTTTGATTGATTAATTGATTGACTGACTGATTGAAGGGATGGTTGGTTGATAGAGTGTTTGATTGATTGATTGATAGATTGATCGACTGTTTGATTGATTGATTGATCGGTTGTTTGATTGATTGATGTAGTGATTGATCGATCGATTGAATGAAGGGATGGGTGATTGATAGAGTGATTGATTGATTGATTGATTGAATGGCGACCTGGGCGAGAGACCTATTAAATCATCCACATAATGTTCTGTTGAACATGGAACAATTTGGTTATTTGGTTATGGAAGGCCCCGGTATCACTGCAAACGAATTAAAATCCATAATTGCTCAACCGCCCGTGCCAGTGGAATCCTCCGAATTAATATCTCATCTCCCAAACAAAGAAAGGTAGCTGTAGTCCCCATTGTAACAGTCTCAGCACACGCCAAAAGACATAAGGCGAAACAGCGCAGAAAGTGAACACAGCCAACTGTTCCCTGTCATACGATATCATCATTCATCGTAAACAATTGGAAAATGGAAACATGATCAAAACGGATGAGACACACAGATCACGGTGTGCACAAAGCACTTAACTCAGTAGCTCCTGTAACAAGCCGGACTTGGGATACGAGGAAACTGCAACAAGGAACACTTGTCATGCATAGCCTTCAATTGTTCCTGCCGCATATCCACCATATACCGGAAGTTCACGTCCTCTTGAAAATGATGTTCGTCGATTTTTTTTTTTAATGCATAGCGCTTGATGATTTTAGGCCATCGTTGTTGACTCCAATTCTGAACATATAGACACACAGTTAATCGTCAGATTATCCCCGTTGCACATCAAACAACAGACCTTAAGAATAGAGTACGGCCGGTCTAGGGATGTACGATGAGCTATTACGATGACGTAGCACACAATAAACATGGAACAAAATGACCACCATAAACATATTCCCTATACACTCATCAAATCGTAACAGAAATCTTCACCTTTTTTTGTTGTTGTGTTTATAACGCGCCATATCTCGTCGGCCGCTTCTATCGGCTCAGACACTACCTGATAGTCTACAAATCGTCTTCTCCTCTTAGCAATGTGATATTTGATAGAAAAAGGGAATAAGTATCCATTAATGAAAGTCTGTATCTTCATGATTGTCATCTTTGTTGTTCTCCATGTTTCACAGCCATATAATAATACTGATTTAACATTTGAGTTGAAAATGTTAATCTTAGTATTTAACCTAATTACTTTGGACTTCCATATGTTTCCCAGTGCAACGAATGCTCCTCTTGCTTTTGATATCCTTATCATCATTCTCCGTTCCTCCATCTTTGTCTATATCACTGCCCAGATATATGTAAGAGTGTACGTCTAGTAGAGGTATTTCTCCTATTATTATTTGGTTAATTTCTCCTATTATTATTTGGTTATTGCCAACTGCATTAATTCTCATAATGTTGGTCTTATCTCTATTTGTTTTCAGTCCTAGCTGTTGTGACCTCTCATCAAGTATGCTCATTTTATCCTGCATCTGTTGATGGATGTGTGATAGGAGAGCTATGTCATCAGCAAAGTCTAAATCATCAAGTTGCCTGGTCAGTGACCACGCGATTACATTTCTGTTGTTCTGAGTTATTTTCATAATCCAATCTATGGTCAGTAGAAAGAGAAATGGAGACACAAGGCACCCTTGCCTTACTCCTGTTTTTCTTTCAAATGCATATGTAAACTGGCCTTCATGCACCACACTACATTTTGTTCCTTCATACATTGTTTTTATCAGGTTAATAAACTTTATGGGGATTCCATAATGACTCAGCAACTTCCAAAGCATTCTTCTGTTTAAACTATCAAATGCCTTTTCGTAATCTATGAATCCAATATAAAGTGGGGATTTTAGTTCTAAACTTTGTTCAACTATTATACGTAGAGTAGTTATTTGATCAGCACATGATCTGTTCTTCCTAAAACCTGCTTGTTCATCTGTCAAATGTTTCTCTATGACCTCTTTTAGTCTCTCCAGAATGATTCTGCTTAATATTTTCCCTGGCACTGATAGTAACATAATTCCCCTATAATTTGTGCACTCCTGTAAATTTCCTTTCTTTGGTAGTTTGATCATATAACCTTCTTTCCAGTCTTTAGGTATTTCGTCCCTCTCCCAAATTTTATCCAATAGATCATGTAACATCTCGGTAGAGGTGTTAATATCTGCTTTGATGGCTTCCGAAGGAATTTCATCTGGTCCTGTGGCTTTACCATTGTTTAATAGCTTGATAGCTTTCATTGTTTCTTCTTTGTTTGGTTTTCCACAGTTAACGTGTAACTCTTCTTCTGCTGGTAGTATATCTGGAGGGTTATATGAGCCAGGTTCTTCAAAGTGTTCCTACTCTTCATTTGTTCCCTTATTATTACTAAGCAGATTTCCTTTCTTAAATTTAATAAAGGCATTTATCTGTTTATATTTTCAACTTAATTTCTTTGTGCTGTTGTATCCTTGTATCCAAAATTCCTTTATTTGCTGCTTCTTCTGACGTTTAGCTATTTCATCTATATATTTCATTTTATCTGTTTTAGTGCATCTTCTCACTTCTTTGTTTATCTCTGTGTATGTTTTCAGTGTCTTGGCTTTAGTACTTCTCAATTTGCTTTTATATATGTCTGCTTTCTTATTCTTTCTTTCTTTCATTTTATCCAGGGTCTCTTTTGTCATCCATGACTTATTCTGGCGTACTCTTTTCCCCTGGGTTTCTTCGCAGGTCTGCTTTCCATATATTCTTAACCTCTTTCCAGTGATCTTCTATGTTTATTTTATTTTCTAGTTGTTGGAGGACTTGGTATTTGTTTGAAATTGTGAATGCAAATGTATCTTTAATTCCTTGCTCTTTAAGAAAGCCTACATTGAAATACTTTCTACCCTTACCTGTTATAGAAAAACTTTTCAGTTTAAGTTTGGCTATCAGAAGATGATGATCTGAAGCTACATCTGCTCCTCTATATACTTTTACATCCTGTAAGGATGACTTGATGATATGAAGCTACATCTGCTCCTCTATATACTTTTACATCCTGTAAGGATGACTTGATGATATGAAGCTACATCTGCCCCTCTATATACTTTTACATCATGTAAGGATGACTTGATGATATGAAGCTACATCTGCTCCTCTATATACTTTTACATCCTGTAAGGATGACTTGATGATATGAAGCTACATCTGCCCCTCTATATACTTTTACATCCTGTAAGGATGACTTGATGATATGTATGTATGTAATCTCTGTCTGAAATATAATACATACATACATACATACATACATACATACAGACATACATACAGATATATTAGATGGATGATAAACAAACATATATATTGGTTAAATGATAAACAGGCAGTACAATTGGATAAATGAAAGATATATATATACAGACATACATACAGACATACAGACAGACATACAGACAGAGAGATTAGATGGATGATAAACAAACATATATATTAGATAAATGATAAACAGGCAGCACAAATGGTTAAATGAATGACATATACACAGACATTAATGCAGACAAACATACAGACTGAGAGATTAGATTGATGATAGACAGACTGATAAATAGATTAGATTAGATTAGATTAGATTAGATTAGATTAGATTAGATTAGATTAGATTAGATTAGATTAGATGTAGGCGGTCAGACAGAGATTAGATATATGATAGACAAATATATAGGCTGGCAGACAAATAGATTAGATACATGATAGAAGAAAGGCAGATAGACAAATAGATTATATAGAAAATAGAATAGAGACAGCCAGACAGATTAGATAGATAAATGATCTATAAGCAGTATAGCCAATGAAAAGTTATGATAAATATAAGTAAAAGCAGTATATAACAGTTTATATTAGTTTGTTTACTAATCCTATTTATCTTTATACAGTTAATGTCAAATATTTGGAAGAAGTCATCATTTTTTTGGCCATGTGATGAGAACGGAACAGCTGGAATATATTGTGACAACTGGGAAAGTTGAGGGACGAAGAGATAGAGGGAGGCAAAGAGAAAAGACACCATATAGCTTAAAGGGAAGGTCAACAACAGAAATGATAAATAACTGTCGAGATCGAAAGTTGTGGATAGACATGATCACCTACTCCAGCAGGCATGGTGCTTGATGATGATGATTTATCTTTATGTGTCTAATGTTGACAAATCGATCCGTTTTAGAGTGACAAAAATAGAGAAACGATTGCAAGGTCTCACCGTTCAATATTTACACGTTGAAGATTGCCCCATCGTTCTTGTCTCGTTGAATTCTTGGCCCCCACTCTGAGATATTCCGTGTGAATGACCTTCACCCCATATACCATTTATCAAGTGTGAGCATCATTTTTAGATCACTGGGACAATGGAGACTGTGGTGTTACTGTCTGTAATGTCCTTTGACCTACCATAGATCCTTGGATAGTCTGGACAGTATCATGTCAGGATGTCCCTTTTAAATAGAAAAAATATTTTTTTTCCCTTATTCATTTATTACCCGTTTGTTTTTCATAGTCGAGGGAAGATGTTTTTATGTCGAATTTTTGTGCTTTAATTTCTTCTTAGTCTTCTTCTTCTTTCCTTGCTCATTTGCTTTTCAGCGTCGAGGGGAGATATCATTTGCGGTCTTTTGCTCTTATATTAGACTCTGCGTCTGTTATGTTTCCTAGTGCTTCTAATATTCCGTCGATCCATATTTTTCGTGATTGTCCATTGGCCTGGTGTTCTTGCAACAAAGCTCATTGTGTTGTGTTTTGATCACTCTACCTTGTCATGTGGTGAAACTGTTTTATATGTTGTTTCTTTATATATTTTATGGCGGGGGCTATTCCCTGCTTTTTTCTCAGTTCTTAATTTCTGATCTTGCATATCAGACTGTTTTCTGTCATTCGTCTAACACATTTAATCTCAGTAGAGATTATTTTTCTCATTGTTCTTGTATCTACTAGGGTCCAGGTCTGGAATTGGTAGCACAACGTTGGGACGAATATTGTATTGTAGAGTGCCCGTTTTGCCTCCAGAGTTATTTCCTTGTTAGACAATAGTGGTGATAGCTGTCCAATGATTTGGAAAGCTTTGTTACATCTTGAGTCTATTTCTGCTGTTTGTGAATTGTCGTTTGTCACTAGACGCCCTAGGTATCTAAATTCGTCTACTTGTTTTAATTGCCTACCTTCTATAGTTATGTTGATGTTCTGTTTCTCTTTTACGACATTCATGACTTCTGTTATGTTGATATTATTTACCTTTATTTAGAGTAGTATAATCCTATCATTGTATGTCCAGTTTGTACTTATATGTTCTTGTAGCTCTTTTTAAATTAGTATTCCTACACCACGGGAGCCGCTATAGCTCAGTGGTTAGTGAACTGGACTACACAGGACAAGGGTTAGGGTTCGATCCCAACCGACGGCTTCCGGGTTCACCCAGCCTTAAATGGGTACCGGATTTTTTTCTGGGAAAGTAAAGCAGCACGGGCGTAATACCGACCACATTACCCTAAAAATCACGTGCTGAAGGTCCGTAAAATATAGGGTCACTAACACCATAATCCCCATACGCCACTTGGCGTGACGGGGGTACTTTACTTTTTTTTACTATTCCTACACCACATTCTTCCCATCTTGTCTCTGATATGCCTAAAATATCTATGTTTAGTCGTTCCACTTCTAGAATAAGATTTCTAATTTTCCTTCTTGGTAAAGAGTCCTAACATTCCAAGAACTTAATTTTAGATTTTTCTTATGACTTAAGTTAGAATTTCTCTCCATGGCTTTCTTTGGAATACTACGATATGAGGCTCCTATCTCTTTCACGGCGGTCAGCCACAATTGTCTTTCGTGCCTTGATTATGCCTCATGTGTTCCACACACTTTGCTGTTTTCGCTTTCTGGACCGTTGTTCAGTTCTGGAAAGATACAGAAAATTGAAGCCTTTGAAATGTGGATATATAGAAGAATAGGAAGAATTGAATGGAAAGAAAAGAAAACAAACGATGAAGTCTTAAAACAATTAAAAATAAAAAGAGAACTGCTAAACACAATTCAAACAAGACAAATGCGATTTTTGGAGCATGTTAGAAGACACAACAGCCTACTAAAAGTAATCTTGGAAGGGAAAATACAAGGTAAAAGATGCAGATGCAGACCAAGACTAACATGGACGAGTAACATCAAAAGTTGGACGAGTCAGCCTATGACAACCGGCACCATCAAAGCAAGAGGCAGAGCGGACTGGCGCTCCATGGTAGCCAACCTTCAATGCGGGGATGACACTCAGTGAATGAAAGGGAAGATATATATTTTTGTTGTTGTTGATATGGCCTCTCCTACTGTTATGTTTCTTAGTGTTTCCATCAATGCATCTTTTCTCATGATGGACCCCTGGGTCCTCTGTTCTCACAGAATGAAGCCTTGTATTTGAATCTTCTGTCTCTTCATGAAAGCAAATTTCATTTTATTACTTGTTTCCTTGTGTTTTTAATATTCCCTTCAATTCATTTTTTGTGGTGGTCAGCCCTTAATTCTGATGTTTTCGCAACGTATACTGCAGGCTCGTTGTGTAGTGTTTTGGTCTTTCTGACTTATCACGTGATCAAACCATTTTATCTGTTACTTCTTTATGTATTCAATAAAAAACTAAAATGTAAAGTACCCCCGTCACGCCAAGTGGCGTATAGGGAATATGGTGTTAGTAACCATAAATTTTACAGACCTTCAGCTCATGATTTTTGGGGTAGTGTGGTCCGTATTACGACCGTGCCATTTTACTTTCCCAGAAAATTAATCCGGTACCCAATAAAGGCTGGGTGAACCGGACCCCTTCGGTTGGGATCAAACCCTCCCTCTTGCCCTTGTAGTCCAGTTCACTAACCACTGAGCTATCGCGGCTTTATTTATTCAATGGCGGGAATTATTTCTAGCTTTTTCTTCTCTCAGTTCCTCATATCTGATCTTCTGGACAAATATTTTGCTCAGAGAAACGATAAAACAGAAAAGAAATAAGGGAACAAAATTTCAGTTACCCTACTCCTCGTCATTGGCGTATCCCGTTAGAGCCCATATTTCTTTAATTTCCGCATACTCCCGCATCTCCAGGAACGTAGACAAAGGTGACCCTACGTATTTTTGAATTCTGCAACGACTCTATCCTTTGCATGCGTGCAAAGACTGCATCCACACTTGTCATCATGCTCATGGAGTCATTTAGTATACAGGCATGGGTACGTACTACCTACTGCGATTATCTACTTAATTTGGGTAACTGAAAAGATAACCAACCTAGGCTATATCTTTTTATCTTCCGTTATGTGATCTACAATATGCTATTACTCAAAGAAAGCAAAACATTAAAGGACTCAGCGTTAATAGCAGAAAGACAGAAGTAATGGTAACAACAAATAAAAAGGCATCACCTCAGTGTAAAAAAAAGACAAATGAAACAATGTTAAAAAAGGTAAAAGAATGTTAATATTTGGAAACTTTGTTAACCTCAGACGGAAGATGTACAACAGAGATGAGATGCAAAATTGCTCAGGCGAAAGCAGCTTTCCAAAAAAATGAGGAAGATGCAATGCAATCCATTTTTAACAATAGAAAGAAGAAAAAGAGTTCTTAAATGTTATATACTGTCAGTCTTAACATATGGATGCGAATCATGGACAATAGGACAACAGACAAGAAAATCACTGGAGTCTGTAGAAATGTGGTTTTACAGAAGAATGTTGAGAATACCATGGACAGCTAAGAAGAGTAATGAAAACGTTCTGAAGGAGCCCAAAGCAAAAAGAGAGCTAATTTCCAATATTAGGAAGAAACAATCATCATTTTTTGGCCATGTAATGACAAGGGAGCAGCTGGAATATATTGTAACAACTGGAAAATTGAGGGACGAAGAGATAGATGAAAGCAAAGAGAAAAGATAACAGACAGCTTAAGAGAATGGCTTGGCGGAAGGTCAACAACAGAAATGATAAATAACTGTCGTGATCGAAAGTTGTGGAGAGACATGATCACCTACGCCAGCAGGCTCAGTACTTGATGATGATGATATACTATTACATATATACTGGTTGTTGTATTGATGTTAGTTGAGACACTTGACAATTTGAGTGCAGTTATGTCAAGTTTGTATGAATGTGGTTCAGGGAGAAATATTGCTAGCGGGAAGGAGTTGGAAGTCGATTAGCGCCTCGCATGGGAGGCACAGCCTGAGGAGAGAGAGTGAGAGACGGAGAGAGAATATACAAATGGAGAGATAGAAGATGGAGAGATAGAAGATGGAGAGAGGGATAGAGATGGGGAGAAATGGAATAGAGAGATGAGAGTGGTAGAGATAGACAGATGAGAGTGATAGAGAGAGAGAGAGAGAGAGAGAAATGCACAGAGAGATGAAGAGAGTTATATAGAGGTATAGAGACAGTTGGAGATGGAAAGAGTAATATAGAGAGGTAAGAGAGAGTAAAGGTAAAGGTATGCGAGACTTGAACCGGCGTCTTAGCACGCGAGTTTACACCCATATGTGCTCGGCCGCCTATCCAGAAATGTTTGGATATTTCTGTATAGTGTAGCCTCAAGCATCGAAACTCAGATGCGAGGTAACATTCCTCACCTTCCCAGGGTAATACCCTGGTACCCATTTCTGCCAACGGCTGGGTCGACCGTGGGGGTATTTTTTTTTTTTTCAAACCACGAGTACAATTCACACTGCTCCCAGCGGGAATCGAACACGGGTTGTCCGAACGTCGGTAGTCCAGTTGAGTGGTTTTCCCAACTAGGCTACCGAGGCCCCCTAAGAGAGAGTGATAAAGAGATATAGAGATGAAGAGGGTGAGGGCGTGACTAAGCAATGAACAAATAGAGAGAGAGATTGTAAGAGTGATACGAGAGATAAAAAGAGATTGAGAGAAACGGAGGGAGGTAGAGATATAGATAGTTGTAGAGATAGATAGGGAAAGATGAAGAGATAAAGAGAGAGAAAGCATCAAGGAGAGATAGAGAGAGGAGATATAGAGATGAAGAGATAGATTTAGCGAGGATAGGGAGAGGTAGAGAGATAGGTAGGTAAAGAGACGGAAAGAGAGATTTAGAGAGAGATAGCGCGTGAGATAGACAGAGATATGGAGATAGACAGAGAGAGTTAGACGGATATGGAGAGAAAAAAAATAGAGAGAGAGATAGATGGAGAGAGAAGTAGAGAGATATACATAGAGGTCGCAGGTCATGCTATTCAAATAGAGAAATAAATTAGGGAACCAATAGTGGGTTGTAACTCACACTCCAACAAGGTACGGTTGCAGCTTTACATAACAGGAACAAGAACAACAACAAACGATGGGAAGCAGATAAATATTCCTACATCTACGGTGATAGAGACAGGCAAGTCAAGGGGAAGTAGTAAAAAATAAAAAAAAAATTACAGAACCTCCATCCCGCCAAGTGGCGTATGGGGAATATGGTGTTAGTGACCATAAATTTTACAGACCATCGGAACATGATTTTTGGGATAATGTGGTCGGTATTACGCCCGTGCCGCTTTACTTTCCCAGAAAAAAAAAACCGGTACCCATTAAAAGCTGGGTGAACCGGGAGCCGTCGGTTGGGATCGAACCCTACCTCTTGTCCTTTGTAGTCCAGTTCACTAACCACTGAGCTATCGCGGCTCCCATTGAGTCTAGTGGATTCCACTTATTCTTAAAATTGATATTTCATGAAAGAGGTTTTCGCTTAGCGGCATCAAACACAAAATGTAACATTTTTGTTAACTGAAGTGCATAATTTTATGTCAATGATATGTCAGTAGTTAAGATACAAGAAAGATCAAACATTGGCACATCTGAGAGGATCCGGGGGATTTTTTTTTTTAAATCACAAATCTCTTTGAATGTTAAGACACATCTTCTTCTAATCACTTTGTATGTGTAATAGAAGAGCGGGTGTGTTTTATCTTCATGGAAATATACAAGTGAACAAATAAATTTAAAAAAAAAATAAGAAAAGTAAAGTACCCCAGTCACACCAAGTGGCGTATAGGGAAATATGTGGTGTTAGTGACCCTATATTTTATAGACCTTCAGTTCATGATTTTTTGGGTATTGTGGTCAGTATTACGCCCGTGCTGCTTTACTTTCCCAGAAAAAAATCTGGTACCCATTTAAGTCTGGGTGAACCTGGAAGCCGTCGGTTGGGATCGAACCTTACCCCTTGTCCGTGGTAGTCCAGTTCACTAACCACTGAGCTATCGCGGCTCACTAAATTAAAGTAGTTGTAGTTATATTTAGTCGAAGGCCCCGGTATCACTGCAAACGAATTAAAATCCATAAATGGTCAAACCGACCATGCCAGTGGAATCATCCAAATTAGCATCTCATCTCATCTCATTGAAGGATTCAAACAAAGAAAGACAGCTGCAGTCGTCATCATAGCAGCTACAGCACACGCCAAAAGACGTAAGGCGTAGCGGCATCGAATGTGAATGCAGCTGAACTGACCTTCGTCATACGATAGCATCACTCATCTTAAGCACTCGGAATATCGAAACAAGATCCGGATGAAACATACAGCTCCCAGTGTGAATAGAGCACTAAACTCAGTAGCTCCAGCAGCAAGCTGGATTCGGCAATTATAGTCATCATCATTATCATCATCATTGAGTGCCTTCTCCGCAAAGAAAGGTTGGCTACTATGGAAGGCCATCTCACTCTGTCTCTTGCTTTGATGGTGCAGATTGTCATAGGCTGACTTGTCCATCTTATGATGTTACTCGTCCATGTTAGTCTTGGTCTGCCTCTGCCTCTATTGTCTTGTATTTTCCCTTCCAATATTACCTTTATTAAGCTGTAGTGTATTTTAACATGCCCCAAAATGTCATTTGTCTTGTTTGAATTGTGTTTAGTAGTTCTCTTTTCATTTTTAGTAGTTTTAAAAATTCATCGTTTATTTTCTTTTCTTTCCATCCATTTCTACCTATTTTTCTATAAATCCACATTTCAAAGGCTTCAATTTTCTGTTCTGTTTTCTGGTCTAATGTCCATGTTTCTGCACCATACAGGAATATTGAGAAGATGTAACATTTTGCTATTCTTAGTTTTAGCCCTGGTGTTATTTGTTTTGATGTCAGTATATTTTTCATGGCATTAAAATTACTTTTTGCCATACCTATTCTTTTGTTCATTTCAGTTGTACATTTTCCATCACAATTATAGTATCAGTGTCAAAAAGCTGTGGAGAATTACAGATTAGTGGTAAAAGTTCCTCCACTGCCTTGCTAGATCTCTGGGGAATATGGTATCAATGTTTTTCCATGACAGCAGCTTATTTTTTTATGTGATATGGTCGGTATCACGCCAGGCCTTTTTCTATCTATTGACCTTTCGAGCCGTAACCGGCCCATAGGGCGTAGACCAAGATACACCTTCTCCTATATGAATTTTTGTTCTAGCAGTTTTCTTTTAAAGATATTTTATCAAATCTCGCCATCTGTCTCTGTTCTGTGCAAGCAGTTCTATCTCATTGAGGGAGCCGATTCCTGCTGCTCTTGCCTCTCTCATCAATGTTCTTCTCAGTGTCTCCCTGGGTCTTCCTCTTTTTCTTTTACCTGTTGTTTCCCATATGAGGGCTTGCTTTGCTATTCGATTATTATCTCTTCTCATCACATGTCCAACGTATGACCATCGTCTTTTCTTTATTACTGAAGATATTAGTGGTTGATTGAGGCCTTTTTACTTTCCACAAAAAATATCTGGCCTTTCAGTTAATATGGCAGATAGACGGCAGGAACCATTCAGGCTCAGTCTGAAAAGTGTTCCTTGTTGCAGTTTCTTCATATTTCAAGTCAAACTTCCTGCCGGAGCTACTAAATTTAGTGCTCTGTGCACACCGTGAGCTGTGTTTTACAGCCGGATCGTGTTTCGATATTCCGATTGCTTACGATGAATAATGATATATTATGACGAAGGACAGTTCACTTTCGGTGCTGCTTGGCCTTATGTCATTTGGCGTGTGCTGTAGCTGTTATTATGGGGACTGCAGCTTCCTCTCTTTGTTTGGATCCTTCAATGAGATGAGTTTTAATTCTGATGATTCCACTGGCATGGGCGGTTGAGCAATTATGGATTTTAATTCGTTTGCAGTGATACCGGGGCCTTTGACTAACCATCAGCATAACCATATCTGTTAACCATCTTTAGGGGCTGAGTGAACCCCGGGGCCCTTGTCTGTCCAAATAAAAAATTGGACAATTCTGGGGATCGAACACGGACCATTCTGATCAGGAAGTGAGCACTCTAACTGCTCAATCACCGAGGCCCCAATGATAGTGTAGTCTAAGTAAATGTATCCGTTGGAGAAATATTATCAGGACTAATGTATCCTTAAGGACAAGAGGTAGGGTTCGATCCTAACCGTCGGCTTCCGTGTTTCACCAAGCCTTTAATGGGTACCGGATTTTTTTCTGGTAAAGTAAAGCGGCGCGGGCGTAAAACCGACCGCATTACCCCAAAAATCATGTGCCGAAGGTCTGTAAAATTTATGGTCACTAACACCATATTCCCTTTGCGCCATTTGGCGTGACGGGGGCACTGTACTACTAAATGTATCCTTACGACTTGTCATAGTTACCAGCATCTATCTGTATATTGACCTTTCGACCCATAGCCGGCCCATATGGCGTAGACCAAGATACTCCTTCTATTATCTCAATTTTTATTCTAGAAATTTTCATTTCTTGTAAAGATCTTTCATCAAATCTCGCCATTTGTCTCTGTTCTGTGCAATCAACTCTATCTCACTGAGGGAGCCGATTCCTGCTGCTCTTGCCTCTGTGATCAATGTTCTTTTCAGTGTCTCTCTGGGTCGGGCGCTTTTCCTCTGTTCCTTCCCACATGAGGGCTTGCAGTTATCAGTATGGATAGTGAGAATTATCATTGTTTCTGATATGGTTTATCCATTGTTTTACAATCTGATAACCGAACTGTGTTGGTTGTTTTGTTGTGAAATGAGGAAGATACTATGTAATCCAGTTTTGACTATAGAAACAAGAAAAAGAGTTCTTAAATGTTATCTAAAGCCCGTCTTAACATACGGATGTGAATCATGGACAACAGGTCAACAGAAAGAAAATCACTGCAAGCTGTAGAAATGTGGTTTCACATAAGAATGTAGAGAATAAGATGGACAGCTAAGAAAAGTATGAAAATGTTCTGAAAGAGGCCAAAGCAAAAGTAGAGCTAATATACAATATTAGGAAGAAACAATCATAATTTTTTGGCCATGTAGTGAGAAGGGAACAGCTGGGATATATTGTAACAACTGGGAAAATTGATGGACGAGGAGATAGTGGGAAGCAAAGCGGAAAGATACCAGACAGCATAAGAGAATCTCTCTCTCTCTGCGATCAGGACTCAATCAGAGTAGGATTCCAGACTCTCACATGAAGTCAGCTGTCAGGTTAAGTGTGTTGATCGCCCCCACAGACAGAACATCACAATTAGAGCCTGTCAGATCCACTCTGATTGAACACCCGTTAAAACGTTGCACTGTGTTCTGCGCCAGTGGCCCAGTGCATCCGATTTCAGCCAGCATTTTATTCAGGTTAGCTTTCCTTAGCCTTTGATTGTCCCCAATCTTCCTGCAAGGCAGCAGATGATCTTTTCTGTAGGAGGATTCTGCCCTTAGATGGTCGGCCCTCCTAGGTTTACGAGCACCATCTGCCCGAGTCACTAGAGGTGACTAACACAGACATGTACACACAAAGATATGAGATGTGACAAACACCTTCATGCACACAGCGATACGAGGCATGCCTAACACTGACACACATCAATATACATGACACATGACTAACATAGACATGCACATAAAGATATAAGATATGTCTGACATGGACATGCACATACAAAGATATGACACATGCCTAACATAGACATGCATACAAAGATATGAGATATGACTAACATAGCCATTCACACGCAAAGATATGAGATGTTACTAACATAGCCATGCACACACCATTATATGAGATGTGACATACACAGACATGCACACACAAAGATATGAGATATGACTAACATAATCATGCACACAAAGATATGAGATATCACTAACTCAAACATGCACACACAAAGATGTGACACATGACTAACACATATACACACTAAGATATGTGATATGACTACACACATACACACATAAAGATGTGAGACATGATTAACACGGACAAACCAAGATATGACTAACATAACACACACCAAGATATGAGCCATGGCCAGCACACACACACTAGCCATGGCCAGCACAGAAACACATCAAGATATGAGCCATGGCCAGCACAGAGACACATCAAGATATGAGCCATGGCCAGCACAGAAACACATTAAAGTATCCATATGCTTGGGTTTTTTGTAGTCGGCAGACTCTTCTAAACGTGGGAATCATCGACATACGAGACGCAGGCCTCGGTTAACTGTTCACAGGTTTCGTTCAAACAGTTGTCCGGAGATTTGAGAGTGCAGTCTGACCCGTAGAACGTTCCCTTGCATGTACAGTTCCTGGTTACTGTTCACAGTTGTCGTTGAAACAGTTGTCCAGACATTTGAGAGTACATACTGCACAAAACGACCAAGAATGCCCGTCCAGACAATAGGAATCTTAATCTGTGCCATTGTCGCTTGTGTGGTGACTACAATAGTGTTCAAAGAAATATTTGGGTATGATTTGAGAGCCACATTCCGACCCCCGCCAATGTAGATGGAACAGATATTTGCAACTATCGCCCCTTCAATCCGTAATTTGTTGATCCGACCAGCCCCAGAGCAAAATACATCAATCTCGTGCTGACTAACTAAAAACCTTGAATCATTGCTACATGAGGCAGAACCATTTAGTTTTACCGTGAAACTGTCCTGATCTGTGAAGTCATTAACATAAATCCTAAACCAGGAGAACGGCAAAGATTGATTGAGAGTTGCCTCAACTGATGTAGAATATGTGTCCGGATTACATGTGATATCGTTGTTATCAAACAGGAAAGTATGTTCAGATTTTTGGGCGTATTTGTAAACAAGATGCAAGTACTGACACTGGGGTCAGAAATTTTCGTGCTGACAACTGTCATTGTTTGGGCATGTCCCTGTAGTTTTATCACAAACTGAGTCATTATAGCAGTGACGTTGTAACGTACAATTTGCCCCAAACCAACCGTCTGCACAAGTTAGGTCATTAGCTTCCAAGGTCTCGAACGAAGCCAGCAGAATAAAGACTTGATCTACAGCGATGGTTAACGAACTGTGTACATACATTTATTATCAAACCCGTGGTTACATTTCTAAAAATCCGTCAACTCGCTGTGATAACAGATAGCGTGATGTTCAAAATTAACGTTGTGTAAGCCATGGCTTGAACGCGTCCATCTTGGTGCGTCCGCATGAGAGAATGACTTGACAGAATGTGAGCAACAGAAATGATAAATAACTGTCGAGATCGAAAGTTGTGGCAAGGCATGATCACCTACGCCAGTAGGCACGGTACTTGATGATGGTGATGTTTTGTTGCTTTTTTGGATAGTTTGGGTGTGTGTGTGTGTTTGTGTGTGTGTTTGTGTGTGTGTTTGTGTGTGTGTAGTGTGTGTGTGTGTGTGTGTGTTGCGTTGAACTGGTTCTGTCGCCGCGCGTGGCCAAGCCTTTTCAAGGTGGCAGTGTACCAGGAACATACAAATGCAAAAATAAAAATTGTCAACACAATGTTAAATCAGTCCTGTTATATGGCTGTGAAACATGGAGAACAACAAAAATGACAATCACGAAGATACAGATCTTCATTAATGGATGGGTACCCAAAATAAAAGGAATGGAAATGGCAGGACAAAATCACTAACGTAGAATTATGGAAATGTACCAGTCAAATACCAGTGGATATAGAGATACAACGAAGACGATGGCGTTGGATAGGACACACACTGCGGAAGCCAACTGAGAGTATGATATTACACGTCAGGTCTTTTTTGGAATCCCAAGGAAAGAGACAAATAGGAAGACCAATAATTTCTTGGATGAGATAAATGGAAGCAGAGATGAAGATGATGGGGAAGTCATGGAATGATCCTAAAAGAATGGCAAGAAAGATAACGGCTTGGAAAGGGATTGCACTAGACCTATGCTCCACAGGGAGTTGAAAGTGTTTGTTGAAGACATGCTCCACAGGGAGCTGAAAGTGTTTGTTGAAGACATGTTCCACGGGGAGCTGAAAGTGTTTGTTGAAGGCATGCTCCACAGGGAGCTGAAAGTGTTTGTTGAAGGCATGCTCCACAGGGAGCTGAAAGTGTTTGTTGAAGGCATGCTCCACAGGGAGTTGAAAGTGTTTGTTGAAGACATGCTACACAGGGAGCTGAAAGTGTTTGTTGAAGACATGCTCCACAGGGAGCTGAAAGTGTTTGTTGAAGACGTTTGCTCCACAGGGAGCTGAAAGTGTTTGTTGAAGACGTTTGCTCCACAGGGAGCTGAAAGTGTTTGTTGAAAACGTTTGCTCCACAGAGAGCTGAAAGGTGTTTGTTGAAGACGTTTGCTCCACAGGGAGCTGAAAGTGTTTGTTGAAGACGTTTGCTCCACAGGGAGCTGAAAGTGTTTGTTGAAGACCTATGCTCCACAGGGAGTTGAAAGTGTTTGTTGAATACATGCACCACAGGGAGTTGAAAGTGTTTGTTGAAGACATGCACCACAGGGAGTTGAAAGTGTTTGTTGAAGACATGCACCACAGGGAGTTGAAAGTGTTTGTTAAAGACCAATGCACCACAGCGAGCTGAAAGTGTTTGTTGAAGACATGCACCACAGGGAGTTGAAAGTGTTTGTTGAAGACCAATGCTCCACAGGGAGCTGAAAGTGTTTGTTGAAGGCCAATGCTCCACAGGGAGTTGAAAGTGTTTGTTGAAGACATGCACCACAGCGAGCTGAAAGTGTTTATTGAAGACATGCACCACAGGGAGTTGAAAGTGTTTGTTGAAGACATGCACCACAGGAAGTTGAAAGTTTAAAATTCATATGAAAAAATGGGTTCAAGCAATATGGGTGAAACTATGGGTGCTCACTCTAGGTACTTTAATGAATAAAAGTAAAGGTAAAGTACGAGACTTGAATCGGCGTCTTAACACGCGAGTTTTCACCCGTATGTACTCGGCCACCTATCCAGAAGTGTTCGAAGACTTCTGGATAATGTCGCTTCAAGCATCGAAACTCACGAGGCGATGCGGCGTTTCTCACCTTCCCAGAGTAATAACCTTGTACCCATTTCTGCCAGCTCCTCTTGGAGAAGACAGACAGAAGCAGAGATGAAGATGATGGGGAAGACATAGAATGATCTTAAAAGAATGGCAAGAAACAGAATGACTTGGAAAGTGTTTGTTGAAGACCTATGCTCCACAGGGAGCAGAAAGTGTTTGTTGAAGACCTATGCTCCACAGGGAGCAGAAAGTGTTTGTTGAAGACCTATGCTCCACAGGGAGCAGAAAGTGTTTGTTGAAGACCTATGCTCCACAGGGAGCAGAAAGTGTTTGTTGAAGACGTTTGCTCCACAGGGAGCAGAAAGTGTTTGTTAAAGACCTATGCTCCACAGGGAGCAGAAAGTGTTTGTTGAAGACCTATGCTCCACAGGGAGCAGAAAGTGTTTGTTGAAGACCTATGCTCCACAGGGAGTAGAAAGTGTTTGTTGAAGACCTATGCTCCACAGGGAGCAGAAAGTGTTTGTTGAAGACCTATGCTCCACAGGGAGCAGAACGTGTTTGTTGAAGACCTATGCTCCACAGGGAGCAGAAAGTGTTTGTTGAAGACCTATGCTCCACAGGGAGCAGAAAGTGTTTGTTGAAGACCTATGCTCCACAGGGAGCAGAAAGTGTTTGTTAAAGACCTATGCTCCACAGGGAGCAGAAAGTGTTTGTTGAAGACCTATGCTCCACAGGGAGCTGAAAGGAAGAAGAAGAAGATCTTGTAAAATCACGAAAGCCATTACAACCGCCGCATCCACTTCCAGAGACTAAGAACCAACGGCCCATATCGATCCCGTGCATCAATGTGAAGATTGCTGTAGCTCCGTAGTGAAACGGACATTTGGTATACACGACCTAGCTAGCACATTTATGATTGATCAGCTCCAGCGACATTCCCCATCAGAACTTGTAAAATCAAGAAAGCCATTCCAACCGCTGCATCAACTTCAGGAGACTAATACCCAACGGCCCATATCGATCCCGTGGCATCCGATCAAAAACGCACTAGCAGTTGTGAATTCCCCAGGGATCAAACCTCACAGACAACAATCGTAAACAACAAACCAGTAATCGCGTTCAACAAACTGTCATTTCGGCATTTATTGAATTGTCCGGTGTCTGGCGGATTTTCGTTGTCTGAGACTTGAATAACAACAACCCCCGTGCATCAGTGCAGTCGCTACGTGGTGTACTGGTCACGATTATTTTTATTTCACCCACTACTTCCCCCACCACACACCCCAAATAATTGGAGTCAACAACAATGGCCTAACATCAAGCGCTATACATTTTTTAAAAAATATGACGATCATCATTTTCAGGAGGACGTGAACTTCTGGTATATGGTGGATAGGCGGCGGGAATAATTGAAGGTTATGCATGAAAAGTGTTCCTTGTTGCAGTTTCCTCATATTCCATGTCCGGCTTGTTGCAGAAGCTACTGAGTTAAGTGCTCTGTGCACACCGTGAGCTGTGTGTCTCATCCGTTTTTATGATGTTTCGATATTCCAATTGTTTACGATGAATGATGATATCGTATGACAGGGAACAGTTAGCTGTGTTCGCTTTCTGCGCGGTTTCGCCTTATGTCTTTTGGCGCGTGCTGAGACTGCTACGATGGGGACTACAGTTAACTTTCTTTGTTTGGAAGATGAGATAGTAATTTGGATGATTATGCTGGCACGGGCGGTTAAGCGATTATGGATTTTAATTCGTTTGTAGTGATACCCGTTCCTTACATAACCAAATAACAAATAACCAAAAAACAAATAACCAAATAACACCTAAAATAAGGGAAAAAATTGTAGTTATTTATTCTACCGGAAACCAGTACTACGTGGACAGATATTTGTTATCTTTTTTTAGAGCAGACATTTTATGACAAAAAAACAGGTCGTTAATGGACAAGAAATATCTTCTTTAAAAATTATAAATATACCATCGTCATCGTCACCATTGAGTGTCGTCTTCGCATCGAAGGTTGGCTACAAGGAGCGCACCCCGAACATGTTCATAGGTGCTCAGATCCCCTCCTCAGCAAGTCCCACAGTGTCCAGCCATTGACGACTCCAGTTCTGTGTTGGTTGATTAGTCGTCTGCACTGTCTCTTGTTTTAGTAGTGCAGATTATTATAGGCTGACTTCTCCATCTTTTGATGTTACTTGTCCATGTTAGTTTTGGAATGTTAGCCTCTGTCTCTTTTACCTTGTATTTTCCCTTCCAAGATTACTTTCATTAATTAAGTTACTTTTATTAGGCTGCTAATTTATTAAAATGCCAATTAAAAATCAACAGTTTATGTCAAATTGAAGACAAAAATGTCTAATCGTTATAGAATTGATTCGTCTTTTAAGTACAAAAAGCATGATACACAATTTTTAGCGGCGAGAAGAAAATTATTTATATTTGAGTTCATCATGATGAGCCATACTGGTTGGCGCAGGTGATCATGTCCCTCCACAATCTTCTATCCACCGTGCATTGTACCAATACTGTTGTTGACTGTTTTCCATGCCATGATACCAAGCTATCTAGTATCGTCTCTCTTTGTCGTCCACGATCTCTTTTTCCCTGTATTTTTGCCAGTTGTAACCAAGTATTCCAATTTTCCTCTTCTCATGATGTGCCCCCCAAAAAAGTTGAATTTTTCTTTTCGGAGTTTTTTTAGGAGTTCCCTTTTTGTGTCGGCCTCTTTGATAATGTCCTCATTGGTCTTTTCAGCTGTCCAGAGAACTTTCAACATTGTTCCCAAAAAATCTAATCTCTGTCGCCTTTAATAGTCTTTTCATTTGTTTATCTACTATCCATAATTCGCTTCAATATTTCTCTCTGTACACGTATCAAAAAAAATGCTGGGACAGACGGTGGAGCGGATATGGGGATGTCTCAACTGTAATGAAATAATTTCACGAAAAGAATATAGTAGACCAGCATTTGCGTCGAAACAGGAAAACAATTATTGAGGGAAAACAAGGTTTTGTAGCGATTGAGACACTTTATATAAGCAATGAGGTCAAAGCAAAAAGAGAGCTAATTTCCAATATTAGGAAGAAACAATCATTTTTTGGGCCATATAACGAGAAGAGAACAGCTGGAATATATTGTAACTTTCTTCTTCTTCTTCTTTTCTCTTTTCACTGATACCTAAAAGGTGTCGTGGTTTATATCATTTGTCGTTCTTGAGCTGCTCGAACTGTCTGAATTAGTGATTTTCCTTTGTTGTTACATGTCTCTGTCACTGCATCTATCCATCTTCTTCTTTTCTCTTTTCACTGATATCTAAAAGGTGTCGTGGTTTATATCATTTGTCGTTCTTGAGCTGCTCGAACTGTCTGAATTAGTGACTTTCCTTTGTTGTTACATGTCTCTGTCACTGCATCTATCCATCTTCTTCTTTTCTCTTTTCACTGATACATAAAAGGTGACATGGTTTATATCATTTGTCGTTCTTGAGCTGCTCGAACTGTCTGAATTAGTGACTTTCCTTTGTTGTTACATGTCTCTGTCACTGCATCTATCCATCTTCTTCTTTTCTCTTTTCACTGATACCTAAAAGGTGTCGTGGTTTATATCATTTGTCGTTCTTGAGCTGCTCGAACTGTCTGAATTAGTGATTTTCCTTTGTTGTTACATGTCTCTGTCACTGCATCTATCCATCTTCTTCTGGGTCTTCCTCTTGGTCTTTTTTCCATGCATTCTCGAGAAGACCGCCCTTGATGGTGATTGGTAAGAATTCATTCTGATCAGGTGGCCAAACCATTTAAGTTGTTGTTGTTCTATATATTCTTGGCAGGGTTTAGTTCCTACCATTTTTCTTATGGTTTCATTTGGTTTTCTATCTCTTCTTGTGTTGATTGTTACTTTTCTCAAGCATTGCATCTCACATATATTGATCTTTCTTAAATGGGATTTAGAAAGGATCAATGTTTGACTTTCATAGCACAAAGTTGGTATGAAAATGCTATTTATTATTTGTTGTTTAGCTGGCATAGAAATGTTTGGATGTCTTAGCAATGGTGAAAGCTGGTATGTGACAGCATCTGCTATATTGTAACAACTGGGAAAATTCGAGGGACGAAGAGATAGAGGGAATCAAAGAGAAAAGCTACCAGACAGATTAAGGGAATGGCTTGGCAGGAGATCAAGAACAGAAATAATAAATAACTGTTGAGATCGAGATATGATCACTATGCCAGCAGGCCCGGTATCATAATGATGATGATGATGATGATGATGATGATGATGATGATATAAGAAAATTTAAAACTAAAATTATCACATCTAATTTCGTTTCACTGAACGACCAAGCTCCAATAAACGTATTATTTTTAAAAAGAATCACTTATATATATATATATATATATATATATATATATATATATTTATATTATCTGGCATAGTTTTCGTGTCTTGTTGAAAGCTGCCTCTTTTCTGTGTAACTCTTCCACTACGTGTTTTAATATGACCTCTAACCTTTTGTGATTTGCTTGAAAGGGGCGGTTAAAAGAAGTCAAACACCGAGACTCGATCGATAGCCATTTCTTCGCCGAGGGAAGACGTAACCACATAGCTTTCCTTTTATCTTCCGACAACCAATCAACACGATGAAGTTTTCATGGAATCATTTTAGAGAAATTGGTTTAAATCAGGATTTGTCTACCACTTAGGGAGAGTAAAGGTGTTAATAACTCTACAGAGAACAGTCTAGTGAGCGTTGGTTAACTGTTTTGTTGTTCTAGAAAAGAGAAATAACATCTATTGAAATGAAATGTGTTAGACAAATGATAGGAAGCAGCCTGAGAGATAAGATCAGAAACGAAAAACTGAGAAGAAAGCTAGGTATAACCTCCGCTATAGAATATATAGGGATCCGCGATAGTTCTCAATGGTTAGTGAACTGGACTACAAAGGACAAGGGTTAGGGTTCGATCCCAACCGACGGCTTCCGGGTTCACCCAGCCTTTAATGGGTACTGGATTTTTTTCTGGGAAAGTGAAGCGGCACGGGCGTAATACCGACCACATTACCCCAAAAATCATGTGCCATAGGTCTGTAAAATTTATGGTAACTAACACCATATTCCCTATACGCCACTTGGCGTGACGGGGGTACTTTACTTTTTTTACTTATAGAATATATAAAGAAACAACAGTTAAAATGTTGGCCACGTGACAAGGCAGAGTGATCAAACCACAACACAACGAGCCTTCAATAAACGTTGCGAGAACACCAGACCCAAGGGTTGACCATGAAAAAGATGGATCGACGGAATGTCAGAATCACTAGGAAACATAGCGGCAGAGGAGAACAGAAGAGCAAAAGACCGCAAATTATATCTCCCCTCGACGCTGAAAGGCAGATGAGGAAAGAACGAAGTAGAAGACAAGCGAAATGGAGCAGGTTAACACCAACCGCTTCTCCTCCCGGAATTTATAAAATGATCCCTTCCCCAGGCGGAGAAATGTAATAATCTAATAACTAAAGTTGAATTCATCATCATCACCGAGTGCCGTCTCCGCAACGAAGATTGGCTACCGTGGAGCGCCATTCTTCTCTGTTTCTTGCTTTGATGGTGCAGGTTGTCATAGGCTGATTTGTCCATCTTTTGATGTTACTCGTCCATGTTAGTTTTGGTCTGCCTCTGCCTCTTTTACCTTGTATTTTCCCCTCCAGGATTACTTTTAGTATGGTGTTGTGTCTTTTAACATGGCCCAAAAATCGCATTTGTCTTGTTTGAATTGTGTTTAGTAGTTCTCTTTTCATGTTTAGTTGTTTTAAGACTTCGTCTTTTGTTTTCTTTTCCTTCCATCCAATTCTACCTATTCTTCTATATATCCACATTTCAAAAAAAAAAAGTTGCATTGCTCGTTATAAAACATAAACATATATATATGTATATAGTTTTTCTTTCTTCTTCTTTCCTTCCTCATTAGTCTTTCAGCGTCGAGAGGGGGGGGGATATAATCTGCGTTCTTTTGCTCTTCTGCTCGTCTCTGCTGCTGTTATGTCTACTAGTGTTTCTAATATTCCGTCAGTGCATAATTTTTGTGGTCGGCCCTTGGATCTGGTGTTCTCGCAACGTTTATTGAAGGTTCGTTGTGTTGTGTTTTGATCACTGTGCTTTGTCACGTGGCCAAAACATTTTATCCGTTGTTTCTTTATATATTCTATGGTGAGGGTTATTCCTAGCTGTTTTCTCCGTTCTTCATTTCTGATCTTATCTCTCAAACTCTTTCCTATCATTTGTCTAACACATTTCACCCCAGTAGAGGTTATTTTGCTTATTGTTCTTGCATTTAGGGTCCAGGTCTGACATTGATAGCATACCATATATTATCTTGCCCTGCCATATCACATCTTATCTTATCTTGCCCTGCCACACCATATCTTATCTTACCCTGCCATATCACATCTTATCTTATATTGCCCTGCAATACCATATCTTATCTTGCCCTGCCATACCATATCTTATCTTGCCCTGCCATACCATATCATATTATTCCCTTACTGATCCCATCCCATTACATCATCTTCATTTTTATTAATATTTTCCTTAACCTTATCTTCTGTTTATCATTTCTTATCTCATAAAGGCAAGGAAACATTACATCCACCAGATCTATGTTTATTGCTACAACGAAGAAAACAGACAAGATTTCCCTCAGGTCCAGTCCGGTGAGCCCATAAACATAATTTCATTAATTATAAACATAACCCAAATTACGATGAGAAACTTCAATAACTTATCTTATTTTCCTCTATTCGAAGGGAAACATTTGAGCATTCAAGTTATCGCTCTGTGGTGTGTATCCTCCATGGTGCACATCATCGTGTCTGCTGTTTCTTTTGTTTATAATTCTGTTTATCCATCTTCCGCCCCATTTTTCGTTCTATTCTTTCATTCCTCATTTGCCTTTCAGCGTCGAGGGGTAGTTTGCGGTCTGTTGGCTTATCATGCTGTTAAATTTCCTAATTTTTATATCGTTCATTCAAACCATTTTTTTGTTTGTTGTGGTCTGCATTTGGGGTCTAGTGTTTTCACCGCGTTTATTGAAGGGATGTTGTGTTGAGCATTCTCTTTCTGTCTTATCGCGTGATCACACCATTTTATTGTGTTGTTCCGTTATGTATTCTATGGCAGGATTTAATCTTAGCATTTTTCTTAACTCTACTTGTCTGATTATATCACCAAGATTATTACCTCTCATTCGTCTAACACATTTCATTTCGGTAGAGGTTCTTTTTTCTTACTGTTCTTGAGTCAATCGTCCATGTATCACGAAACAAGAGCGCCTCACGATCCAAGAGCGCCTCACGATCCAAGAGCACGCCACGATCCAAGAGCATCTCACGAACCAAGAGCGTCTCACTACCCAAGAGCACCTCACGATCCAAGAGCACGCCACGATCCAAGAGCACGCCACGATCCAAGAGCGCCTCGCGATCCAAGAGCGCCTCACGATCCAAGAGCGCCTCACGATCCAAGAGCGCCTCACGATCCAAGAGCGCCTCACGATCCAAAAGCGCCTCACAATCCAAGAGCGCCTCACTATCCAAGAGCGCCTCACAATCCGAGAGGGCTTCAAACTTCTTTATATTAGAACATTGATAGCTCAGCTACGATAGCTCAGTGATTAGTGAACTGGACTACAAAGGACAAGAGGTAGGGTTCGATCCCAACCGACCACTTCCGGGTTCACCAAGCCTTAAATAGGTACCTGATTTTTTTCTGGGAAAGTAAAGCGGCACGGGCGTAAGACCGACCACATTACCCCAAAAATCATGTGCCGAAGGTCGGTAACATTTATGGTCACTGACACCATATTCCCTATACGCCACTTGGCGTGACTGGGCTCTTTGCATTTTTTTTTACTATGATAGAAGTCTTATTTTATTAATGTTTGTTTATAGAAGCCTCAAAGCCTCATTTAGTTTAACCAGCTAGGGCCTCAAGATTGTTTATATTAGAATCTATGATAAAAGTCTTCTTGTGTTAATGTCTGTTTATAGGAGCCTCAAAGTCTCATTTATTTTAACTAGGACATCACTTCGTCTAAATCCTTACCTGACTATCATTGTAAAGACACACTTCTTCTTTCCTTCCTCCTTTGCCTTTCAGCGTCGAGGGGAGATATAATTTACGGTCTTTTACTCATCTTTTCGCCATTGCTGCTGTTATGTTTCCTAGTGTTTCTAATATTTTATTAATCAATCTTTTTCGTGGTCGGCCCTTGGGTCTGTTGAAGTGATGTTGATGATGGCTGTGGGCGGAAGTAACAGTATAATGCTGTTGATGATTATGTTGACTTTGTTGCTGGACACAATGGTGGTGACTTTGTTGGTGGACACAATGGTGGTGACTTTGTTGGTGGACACAATGGTGGTGACTTTGTTGGTGGACACAATGGTGGTGACTTTGTTGGTGGACACAATGGTGGTGACTTTGTTGGTGGAAACAATGGTTGTGACTTTGTTGGTGAACACAATGGTGGTGACTTTGTTGGTGGACAAAATGGTGGTGACTATGTTGGTGGACACAATGGTGGTAACTTTGTTGGTGGACACAGTGGTGGTGACTTTGTTGGTGGACACAATGGTGGTGACTTTGATGATGTTGGTGGACACAATGGTGGTGACTTTGTTGGTGGAAACTATGGTGGTGACTTTGATGGTGGACACAATGGTGGTTACTTTGTTGGTGGACACAATCGTGGTGACTTTGATGGTGGACGCAATGGTGGTGACTTTGTTGGTGGACACAGTGGTGGTGACTTTGTTGGTGGACACAATGGTGGTGACTTTGTTGGTGGACACAATGGTGATTTTGTTGGTGGACACAATGGTGGTGACTTTGTTGGTGGACACAATGGTGGTGACTTTGTTGGTGAACAAAATGGTGGTGACTATGTTGGTGGACACAATGGTGGTAACTTTGTTGGTAAACACAATGGTGGTGACTTTGTTGGTGGACACAGTGGTGGTGATTTGGTTGGTGGACACAGTGGTGGTGACTTTGTTGGTGGACACAATGGTGGTGCCTTTATTGGTGGACACAATGGTGGTGACTTTGTTGGTGGACACAATGGTGGTGACTTTGTTGGTGGACACAATGGTGGTGATTTGGTTGGTGGACACAGTGGTGGTGACTTTGTTGGTGGACACAATGGTGGTGCCTTTATTGGTGGACACAATGGTGGCATCCTTGATGGTGGTAATAATTGTTGGTGATGATGTTGGTGGACACAATGGTTGTGACCTTGATGGTGGTAATAACGGTTGGTGATAATGTTGGTGAACACAATGGTGGTGACCTTGATGATGTTGGTGGACACAATGGTGGTGACATTGATGATGTTGGTGGACACAATGGTGGTGACTTTGATGGTGGTAATAATGGTTGGTGATGATGTTGATGGACACAATGATGGTGACCTTGGTGGTAGTAATAATGGTTGGTGATGATGTTGGTGGACACAATGGTGGTGACCTTGGTGGTAGTAATAATGGTTGGTGATGATGTTGGTGGACACAATGGTGGTGACCTTGGTGGTAGTAATAATGGTTGGTGATGATGTTGGTGGACACAATGGTGGTGATTTTGATGGTGGTAATAATGGTTGGTGATGATGTTGGTGGACACAATGGTGGTGATTTTGATGGTGGTAATAATGGTTGGTGATGATGTTGGTGGACTCAATGGTGGTTACTTTGGTGATGTTGGTGGACACAATAGTGGTGACTTTGATGATGTTGGTGGACACAATGTTGGTGACATTGATGGTGGTAATAATGGTTGGTGATGATATTGTGGATACAATGGTGGTGACCTTGGTAGTGGTAATAATGGTTGGTGATGATGTTGGCGGACACAATGGTGGTGATTTTGGTGATGTTGGTGGACACAACGGTGGTGACTTTGATGATGTTGGTGGACACAATTGTGGTGATTTTGATGATGTTGGTGGACACAATTGTGGTGATTTTGATGATGTTGGTGGACACAATGGTGGTGACTTTGATGATGTTGGTGGACACAATGTTGGTGACATTGATGGTGGTAATAATGGTTGGTGATGATGTTGGTGGACACAATGGTGGTGATTTTGATGATGTTGGTGGACACAACGGTGGTGACTTTGATGATGTTGGTGGACACAACGGTGGTGATTTTGATGATGTTGGTGTACACTATGGTGGTGACATTGATGATGTTGGTTACGATGATGTTGATGGTTGTGGCACGTTATAAATGACCAACATAGCAAAACATATTCACGCGATATGAACGTAATCATCATGCTACAGACACCACTGCTAATTACATTCTTTTCCACTAACTTTTAAGGATTTTAACGCATTCATGACTGCCAACAATGCTGCAAAATTGGACGTACTAACCAATGAATCAACTCATGAACCAATCAGCGATCAGTTGTCTCAATGACCCGACCAATCGATGCGGCTCCGATCACGAGATTACACAATGTTGGATAAAACCAGGGACCCGTGTGTGAACATAGGGGGGGATAAGAAGTCACCCGTCTGGCCGACAACTGACCGGCTCTTTCGTGCGTCATTTGTCAATCGATTCCTGATATGAGTGTGTAGCTATGTTTAAATGCAGGGCCAAGTTTTGAGAAGATGGAAGATAAAGCGGAGCCCCTGTTGGATGTTCCACGGGACTCAGTGTGAAATATGCGGGGTAACTAGCATTAAAACCGACATTTCTTTTATGGGTTATAGTTCATGTATTAGTTAGTTTGTTAGTTAGCTAGCTAGTTAATTAGTTATTTTGCTTGTTAGCTAGTTTCTTTAATTAGTTAGTTTTTTAGTTAGCTAATCAGTTAATTTTTTAGTTTCTTAGTTAGTTAAATAGTTGATTGATTAGTTAGTTAATTATTTAGTTGATTAGTTAGTTAGCTAGGTAGTTAATTAGTTAGTTGTTTTAGTTAGCTAATATGTTAATTGGTTAGTTTCTTAGTTAGCTAGTTAGTTAATTAGCTAGTTTGTTGGTAAATTGGTTGATTGGTTAGTTAGTTGGTTATTTAGTTGGTCGGTTGATTAAATATTTAATTGGTTTGTTAGTTGATTGGTTGGGTAGATAGTTGGTTATAGTTTGTTGGTTGGTTGATTAGATAGTTGTTTAATTAGTTATATCTAGTTAATTAGTTAGCCAATTGGTTGGTTGGTTTATTAATTTTTAGATTTCTAATTATAATTAGTTTGTTAATTAGTTATAATTAGTTGGTTGGGTAGTTTTATACATAGTTTGTTATTCAGTTATAATTAGTTGGTTAGGTAATTAATTATTTAGCTAGCTAATTATAGTTCATTGGTTAGTTATTTGGTTAGTTGGTTGGTTAATTAGTTATAGTTTGTTAGTTAATTAGTTAGTTATTAGTTACTTACCTTGTTAGTTAGATAATTACATTTAGTTAGTTAGATATTTAGTTAATGCGTTAATTAGCTATAGTTAGTTGGTTGGTTAGTTATTAGTTAGCTTGTTAGTTAGTTTACTAGTTATAGGTAGTTAACTAGTTAGTCGTCAGATTAATTCCGTCACAGATCGAACAACGGTCTACATACGCCCAGATCTTCTGCTTGGCAAATCCCGCAAGTATTAAACCATAAACTGCTCCACAGGTCTATCTCAGATCTCTTCGTTGCACACGTGAATGTGGACAAGATCCCTTTTGATTAGCATGATGATCACAGGACTTGCACCACTGGGGGTTAGCACTAAACACGCGCTCTTCCATGATATACCACAACATTTTTTAGCTATCCTCTGTGGACTCATACGTACTGTATACTAACAGTCACGAACAACAGCCGTATTGTGTGGGCAAATGACAGAGATCAGTAGAGAGGCGCGTCAGGCAGGCCGTGCTATGCAGTGTCGCAGTAACTAGGCGTCACACACACACAAACTACTGATACATATACACACATCCACACACTACAGGCACACAAACACACATCCACACACTACAGGCACACAAACACACATCCACACTCTACAGGCACACAAACACACACTACAGGCACACAAACACATATCCACACACTACAGGCACACAAACACACATCCACACATTACAGGCACACAAACACACACCGCACACATACTTGCATACAAAACAGACACACATGCACACACTAACACACACTATATACACACATGCATACAATGCATACATACTACATACACATTTATACACTACACACACACTAAACACATGCATACACTACAGACACACACATACACTACAGACAAATACACTACATACTACAGGCATAACGCTACACACATACGAACACAGTACAGACACACACACTACAGATACACACACATGCACAGACAACATGTACAAACACACACACTACAGATACGCATACTCTACTGATATACACACTACACACACGCATGCACCCTACAGACAGGCACACACACACGCACACTACAGACACAGGCACGCACACTACAGACACAGGCACATACAAGCACACTACAGACACAGGAACACACATGAACACACTACAGACACAGGCACACACATGAACACACTACAGACACAGGCACACACATGAACACACTACAGACACAGGCACACACATGAACACACTACAGACACACATGAACACACTACAGACACAGGCACACACATGAACACACTACAGACACAGGCACACACATGAACACACTACAGACACACATGAACACACTACAGACACACATGAACACACTACAGACACACATGAACACACTACAGACACACATGAACACAATACAGACACAGGCACACACATGAACACACTACAGACACACATGAACACACTACAGACACAGGCACACACATGAACACACTACAGACACACATGAACACACTACAGACACAGGCACACACATGAACACACTACAGACACAGGCACACACATGAACACACTACAGACACACATGAACACACTACAGACACAGGCACAAACATGAACACAGTACAGACACACATGAACACACTACAGACACAGGCACACACATGAACACACTACAGACACAGGCACACACATGAACACACTACAGACACAGGCACAAACATGAACACACTACAGACACACATGAACACACTACAAACATAGGCACAAACATGAACACACTACAGACACACATGAACACACTACAGACACACATGAACACAGACACACACATGAACACACAACAGACACAGGCACAAACATGAACACACTACAGACACACATGAACACGCCACAGACACACATGAACACACTACAGACACACATGAACACACTACAGACACACATGAACACACCACAGACACACATGAACACACTACAGATACACATGAACACTACAGACACACATGAACACACTAGACACACATGAACACATTACAGATACACATGAACACACCACAGACACACATGAACACACTACAGATACACATGAACACACTACACACACACACACACTACACACAAATCTACCTTCAACTGCCACACAATGAACGTACCCATGTTTTTGCTGCCATATCTCCATTGCTATTACATTTACTCAGGAAACCACGAATTAGTTAGCGAGTCAGAAACCATGTATCAGCATCAAGTTCCGTGCCTGGCCACGCGTAGATAATCATGTTTCTCTCTACCCTCTAGTCTCTAAAACTATTCATCAATTCTTTTGTTGAAATCTCCCAACAATCTTTCTCTTACATTTTCTGGAAATTTCTACCTCTCTTCTTCTCTCATTTACTTCTTTTTTTTTTTTTTTAAATTGTGAATTTGTCTGCTCAACTTTATGATGAAAAAGAAAGTAAAAAAAAAAAAAAAAAAAAAAAAGTGGTAGGGTAACAGCTTTAGGTAGGTGATAAGTAAAACTAAAGTAGAACGACGTTTCGACCAAAAGGCTTCAGCAGGAACAACAAACAACAACACAAAAATATATAAGGATATACACAGAAATCTGGGGTGCCGCGATAACTCAGTGGTTAGTGAACTGGACTAAAAAGGACAAGAGGTAGGGTTCGATCCCAATCGACGGCTGCCGGGTTCACCCAGCTTTTAATGGGTACCGATTTTTTTTCTGGGAAAGTAAAGCGGCACGAGCGTAATAGCGACCACATTACTCCAAAAATCATGTGCTGAAGGTCTGTAAAATTTATGGTCACTAACACCATATTTACTATTCGCCACTTGGCGTGACTGGGGCTCTTTACTTTTGCACAGAAATCTAACTACATGACGATAATATACTAGACTCTTAAAAGAGGAAAATAAGACACTTCTCTGAGGTCCAAAGCTTGGTCAACCACAGAGCTTTGTCAGCAGAGCTTGGTCAGCCACAGAGCTTGGTCAGGCACAGAGCTTGGTCAGCAGAGCTTGGTCAGGCACAGAGCTTGGTCAGACACAGAGCTTGGTCAGCAGAGCTTGGTCAGACACAGAACTTGGTCAGGCACAGAGCTTGATCAGGCACAGAGCTTGGTCAGCAGAGCTTGGTCAGCAGAGCTTGGTCAGACACAAAACTTGGTCAGACACAGAGCTTGGTCAGACACAGAGCTTGGTCAGGCACAGAGCTTGATCAGGCACACAGCTTGGTCAGCAGAGCTTGGTCAGCAGAGCTTGGTCAGCCACAGAGATTGGTCAGGCACAGAGCTTGATCAGGCACAGAGCTTGGTCAGCCACAGAGCTTGATCAGACACAGAGCTTGGTCAGCAGAGCTTGGTCAGCCACAGAGCTTGGTCAGCAGAGCTTGGTCAGGCAATAGCGCCTGGTCAACCACAGAGCTTGGTCAACAGAGCTTGGTCAGGCATAGCGCTTGGTCAATCACAGAGCTTGGTCAGTCACAGAGCTTGGTCAACCAAAGAGCTTGGTCAACCACAGAGCTTGGTCAACCACAGAGCTTGGTCAGGCAAAGAGCTTGGTCAACCACAGAGCTTGGTCAGCCACAGAGCTTGGTCAGGCAAAGAGCTTGGTCAACCACAGAGCTTGGTCAGGCAAAGAGCTTGATCAGCCACAGAGCTTGGTCAACCACAGAGCTTGGTCAACCACAGAGCTTGGTCAGTCAAAGAGCTTGGTCAACCACAGAGCTTGGTCAGGCACAGAGCTTGATCAGCCACAGAGTTTGGTCAGGCAAAGAGCTTGATCAACCACAGAGCTTGGTCAGGCGAAGAGCTTGATCAGCCACAGAGCTTGGTCAGCAGAGCTTGGTCAGGCACAGAGCTTGATCAATTACAAAGCTTGGTCAGCAGAGCTTGGTTAGACACAGAGCTTGGACAGCAGAGCTTGGTCAGTCACAGAGCTTGGTCAGGCACAGAGCTTGGTCAGCAGAGCTTGGTCAGGCATAGCGCTTGGTCAGGCACAGAGCTTGGTCAGTAGAGCTTGGACAGTCACAGAGCTTGGTCAATTACAAAGCTTGGTCAGCAGAGTTTGGCTAGACACAGAGCTTGGTCAGCAGAGCTTGGTCAGTCATAGCGCTTGATCAGCCACAGAGCTTGGTCAGGCACAGAGCTTGGTCAGGCGCAGAGATTGATCAGCCACAGAGCTTGGTCAGGCACAGAGCTTGGTCAGGCGCAGAGCTTGGTCAATTACAAAGCTTGGTCAGCAGAGCTTGGTTAGACACAGAGCTTGGTCAGCAGTGCTTGGTCAGTCACAGAGCTTGGTCAGCCACAGAGCTTGGTCAGCAGTGCTTGGTCAGTCACAGAGCTTGGTCAGCCACAGAGCTTGGTCAGGCACAGAGCTTGGTCAGTCACAGAGCTTGGTCAACTACAGAGCTTGATCAGCCACAGAGCTTGGTCAGCAACAGAGCTTGGTCAGCAGAGCTTGGTCAGGCATAGCGCTTGGTCAGGCACATCGCTTGATCAGCCACAGAGCTTGGTCAGGCACATAGCTTGGTCAGGCACAGAGCTTGGTCAGGCACATAGCTTGGTCAGGCACATAGCTTGGTCAGGCACATAGCTTGGTCAGGCACATAGCTTGGTCAGGCACATAGCTTGGTCAGGCACATAGCTTGGTCAGGCACATAGCTTGGTCAGGCACATAGCTTGGTCAGGCACATAGCTTGGTCAGCCACAGAGCTTGGTCAGTCACAGAGCTTGGTCGGGCACATCGCTTGATCAGCCACAGAACTTGGTCAGGCACATAGCTTGGTCAGGCACAGAGCTTGGTCAGCCACAAAGCTTGGTCAACCACAGAGCTTGGTCAGGCACAGAGCTTGGTCAATCACAGAGCTTGGTCAGCTATAGAGCTTGGTCAGCCACAGAGCTTGGTCAGGCACAGAGCTTGGTCAATCACAGAGCTTGGTCAGCTATAGAGCTTGGTCAGCCACAGAGCTTGGTCAGGCACAGAGCTTGGTCAATCACAGAGCTTGTTCAGCTATAGAGCTTGGTCAACCACAGAGCTTGGTCAGGCACAGAGCTTGGTCAATCACAGAGCTTGGTCAGCTATAGAGCTTGGTCAGCCACAGAGCTTGGTCAGCTATAGAGCTTGGTCAGCCACAGAGCTTGGTCAGCTATAGAGCTTGGTCAGCCACAGAGCTTGGTCAGCCACAGAGCTTGGTCAGCCACAGAGCTTGGTCAGCCACAGAGCTTGGTCAGGCAGTGACTGGATTGAAATTGATATGTCCGGGCAACAGGGCAGGACCAATGTGTGAAATACAGTAAGAAGAGAAGGGTTCTAGGCCCCTCTGTTTTTTAGTTAACGTAACGAGAAGGAATTTTGTTTCACAGAAGATTGTAAAGAACAACAAGAGCAGCTAAAAGAGTCGATTGCGAAATCCAGAGACAGAGAGACCAGAATATAAAAGTAGCTTTTAGATTCTGGAATATGAAGAATAATCCGCTTTATTTTTGGAAGAGGATAGCCCACTTTCTTTGAAGGAAGAAGGTAGCCCACATTCTTTGAAGGAAGAAGGTAGCCCACTTTCTTTGAACGAAAAAGGTAGCCCATTTTATTTAAAGGAAGAAGATAGCCCACTTTCTTAGAAGGAATAAGATAGCCCACTTTCTTTGAAGGAAGAAGATAGCCCACTTTCTTTGAAGGAAGAAGATAGCCCACTTATTTTGAAGGAAGAAGATAGCCCACTTTCTTTGAAGGAAGGAGATAGCCAACTTTCTTTGAAGGAAGAAGATAGCCCACTTTCTTTGAAGGAAGAAGATAGCCCACTTTCTTTGAAGGAAGAAGATAGCCCACTTTCTTTGAAGGAAGAAGATAGCCCACTTTCTTTGAAGGAAGAAGATAGCCCACTTTCTTTGAAGGAAGAAGATAGCCCACTTTCTTTGAAGGAAGAAGATAGCCCACTTTCTTTGAAGGAATAAGATAGTCCACTTTCTTTGAAGGAAGAAGATAGCCCACATTCTTTGAAGGAAGAAGATAGCCCACTTTCTTTGAAGGAAGAAGATAGCCCACATTCTTTGAAGGAAGAAGGTAGCCCACTTTCTTTGAAGGAAGAAGTTAGCCCACTTTCTTTGAAGGAAGAAGTTAGCCCACTTTCTTTGAAGGAAGAAGATAGCCCACTTTCTTTGAAGGAAGAAGATAGCCCACATTCTTTGAAGGAAGAAGGTAGCCCACTTTCTTTGAAGGAAGAAGATAGCCCACTTTCTTTGAAGGAAGAAGAAAGTCCACTTTATTTTATGAAAGAAGATAGCCCACTTTCTTTGAAGGAAGAAGATAGCCCACTTTCTTTGAAGGAAGAAGATAGCCCACTTTTTTTTAAGGAAGAAGAAAGTCCACTTTATTTTATGAAAGAAGATAACCCACTTTCTTTGAAGGAAGAAGATAGCCCACTTTCTTTGAAGGAAGAAGATAGCCCACTTTTTTTTTAAGGAAGAAGATAGCCCACTTTCTTTATCGGAAGAAGCTAATCCTCTTTCTTTTAGTTTGTTATGAAAAGAATTATAGTCAAAAATGATGTGACAACAGGAAAGATTCTTGCTGAAAAGAGACAAGGGAAGGTTAAAAAATGAGAGCAGACTGGACATTTTAATAACGTGGCAGGGAAAGAAATTAACAGGGGAGTTGATGGCTGATGAAATAGAGGCAACATCACCAGCGCATCCGAGCAACACATCTTTCTTTCTTTCTTTATCTGCTTTCTTTCTTTATTTCTTTCTTTATCTGCTCTCTTTCTTTCTTTCTTTCTTTCTTTCTCTGCTTTCTCTTTTTCTTTCCTTATGTCGTTCACCCGATGACTACTAAAGGTATTAATTATTCTCTTCCTCATCCGTCCTTAGCAGGACGTTCAATGGGCGTAAATACGTTGTGTCGTAGTTTGCAGTATAACTGCGATATTTGCGACTATCGGCCCAACACATCCGATTTCATGTTATTTTTAAGGACCGGTTAGACTTCCCTCTTCGATCCCTAATCACTTGACCAGACTAGATAGTTTAGTCTTTTTTCTTGAGGTACCGCTGAGAGATGGAGTAGGGTCTGGATGGTTCTGGTTCACCGATCCTGATGCAAGCTATCAGCTGTTGATCTCTGACAGCTTCCAGATCTGTTTCTGTCAGGCGCCTCTAGGGCACGTGATGATTGTTAATGAGAGCAGCCACGCTCGGTGGTGAAGTAGTTAGAGGACACATCTGTGAATCACGCGGTCTGAGTTCAGCTCTCAGTGATGGTGGTGATAATGATGATGGTGATTATGATGTTGATGGTGATGATGATGATGGTGATTATGATGTTGATGGTGATGATGGTGATTATGATGTTGATGGTGATTATGATGATGGTGGTTATGATGTTGATGGTGATGATGGTGATGATGATGATGGTGGTTATGATGGTGATGGTGATGATGATGGTGATGGTGATGATGATGATGATGGTGGTTATGATGGTGATGGTGGTGACGATGATGATGATGATGATGATGGTGACGATGATGATGATGACGGTGATGGTGGTTATGATGGTGATGATGATGGTGACGATGATGATGATGATGTGATGGTGGTTATGATGATGATGGTGATGATGATGGTGGTGATGGTGATGATGATGATGGTGGTGGTGGTGGTTATGATGATGATGATGATGATGGTGATGATGGTGATGGTGGTTATGATGGTGATGATGATGATGGTGGTGACGATGATGATGATGGTTATGATGATGGTGATGATGATGTTGATGATGATGTTGATGATGATGGTGAGGGTGATGATGATGTTGATGATGATGTTGATGTTGATGATGATGTTGATGGTGATGGTGATGATGATGATGATGTTGATGATGATGTTGATGTTGGTGGTGATGATGATGTTGATGATGATGGTGATGGTGATGATGATGTTGGTGGTGATGGTGATGATGATGTTGATGGTGATGATGATGATGGTGATGGTGATGATGATGTTGATGATGATGTTGATGTTGATGATGATGTTGATGATGATGATGATGTTGATGATGATGTTGATGGTGATGATGATGATGATGATGATTATGATGATGATGATGTTGATGATGATGATGGTGATGATGATGGTGATGGTGATGGTGATGATGATGATGGTGATGGTGATGATGATGTTGATGATGATGATGATAATGGTGATGATGATGTTGATGTGATGGTGATGATGATGTTGATGTTGATGATGATGGTGATGTTGATGTTGATGGTGATGGTGATGGTGATGGTG
Source organism: Megaustenia siamemsis (assembly GCA_032433765.1). Lineage (NCBI taxonomy): Eukaryota > Metazoa > Mollusca > Gastropoda > Stylommatophora > Ariophantidae > Megaustenia > Megaustenia siamemsis. Next base: position 17,263,642 of record JAVIAB010000145.1, on the reverse strand, counting down.
ATGATGATGTTGATGTTGATGATGATGGTGATAATGATGGTGATGATAATGGTGATGCAGATGGTTGGGATCGTGATTTTGATGTTAATAGTGAGGATAAGAAACAACCTTATCTTTTCTGGTCCACAGATCATCTTCATGACATAACGACAACCCAACGATAGTCAGACCCCCTCCCAGAGCGCAACATCGCTGCCATACGCTAGCGAAAGCACTGTAGATGGCTTCAACTCAAATGCACAATTTCATTATCATCGATGAAAACCTAGATAGAAGAAGAAAATTGGTTTGAAAAGAAAAAAGAACAATAAGAAAAATGAAAGGGACAAAGAAGAAGAGGGGGAAGAGGGCTAAAGATGACGAATACAAGATTCATAATTGCTGGAAATTTTGTACAATTCAACCTTACTTTGAGGTTACCACTTCTGAATTAGTTTGCAGATTGTGTTTTTTTCCTTCATTTCTTTTCTTTAATTTAATAAATTTGTGTGTTGATGTTTTACCATTTCATCTCTAGAACTTAAATGCATATAAACACTTGCACAGAAATATTCTAAGTTTCCACTGATGGAACTCATTCTCAACCATCTTCTGCAAAGGGATCGTCTTTCCTGTCTCAAAGTTCAAAGTCGGGCAGCTCGTTTGGTTTTAATGAAAGCCTTTCATAGTTTCTAAAAGTGAAGCTGCTAAGAGGATTTCTAACGGTTGCTCCAACACTCAGATCTTAACATTTATTTTTTGCCCGTGTGGCACATCTGTTTGTTAATAATATTTTAGTATCTTGGTAATTTTTTTTGTTCAGTTCTGAACCATGACTTGAGTTTAATTCTACTATTGTACAAGTACTAGTACCATGCCTGCTCGCGTAGGTGATCATGTCTCTTCACAACTTTCGATCTCGACAGTTATTTATCATTTATGTTGTTCACCTTCTGTCAAGCCATTCTCTTAAGCTGTCTGGTATTTTTTCTTTTTGTTTCCCTCTATCTCTTCGTCCATCAATTTTTCCAGTTGTTACAATATATTCCAGCTGTTCTCTTCTCATGGGATGAAAAAAAATGAGGATTGTATTTTCCTAATATTGGAAATTTGCTCTCTATTTGCTTTGGCCTCTTTCAGAACGTTTTCATTTCTCTTCTTAGCTGTCCATGATATTCTCAACATTCTTCTGTAAAACAACATTTCTACAGCCTCCAGTGATTTTTTTGTCTGTTATCTATTGTCCATGATTCATATCCATATAGAAAAAAAAAACTGGTTCTACATAACATTTAAGCACTCTTTTTCTTGTTTTTATTGTCAAAAATGGATTGCACAGTATTTTCCTCATTTGTTGAATAGCTGCTTTTGCCTGAGCCATTCTGCACCTCATATCTGCTGTATATCTACCATCTGAGGTTAACATTGTTCCCAGATAGTTAAATTCATTTACCTGTTTTAATATTGTTCCACTTGTCTTTATTGTTTCTGCGATAGTGAATTAAAAATAATAAGAGATGCTATAACGTAATTGTGAACACAATTTGTGGTTAAAAACTTATTCTTTATTCCAGGAAGGGCCGTATTTTTTGTCAATTTTTGAAATAGTTATTCTTATCAACGTTGTTTGACTATAATAGCAATAGATTCCGGTCAATATGGCGGATTGGCAGCAGGAACCATTGGGGCTCAGTCTGAAAAGTTCCTTGTTGCAGCTTCCTCGTATTAAACAGTGCGGCGTGCTGCACCAAAATACTGAGTTTAGTGCTTTGTGCACACCGTGAGCTGTGTTTTTCTTCCGGAACATGTTTAATATATTCCGATTACCTACGATGAATGATGATATCGTATGACCAAGGACAGTTCAGCTGCGTTCACTTTCGGTGCCGCTTGGCCTATGTTTTTTGGAGTGTGCTGTAGCTGCTATGATGGGGACTGCAGCTGGCTTTCTTTTTTTGGGATCCTTCAATGAGATGAGTTTTACTTCAGATGATTCCACTATCATGGACGGTTGAGCAATTATGAATTTTAATTCGTTTGCAGTGATACCTAAAACCACTGTTCCGCTGGCTGAAAAGCCGACGTTCGGTGTTCGAAGCCCGCGGTAGACAGAAAGGATTTTTTCTATCGGGGGTGAAATAAAAATCCTGAGTCTCACACGTCGTGGCGACTGCTTGACCAATCGGCCTTTATCCCTCTGGTTCTATCGTTGCCCCCCCCCCTCCCCGTCATACACCAGCAATGGTACTATGTGACGTAAAGATAATTTTTTTTGCAGTGATACCGGGGCCTTCGGCTAACCCTAACCATAGCAATAGCAAAAGAACAAAAATTAGTAGTTCAAGAATATTAATATCAAATAGAGTCCAATTTGAACCGCTTCAATAAAACATCAATGTCAGGAATGTATGGAATGTAGTTCCGTCACACATTTTTATTCATACAGGTAGCATTTTTATGATGATAACTCAGATGTTACTTTGAGATTGAAGCTAGCAACCGTGACGGGCACTTTATTACTGCTGAAACATGAAAAGTAGTAACAAGCAGAATGTGCACTGGCTTACTCATGGACAAAATGTGGAGTGAAGGAGCCGTGGTAGCGAGGTGGTAAAGTGAACTGGTCTAGCGATGAGAAGAGGTCGGATTTAATCTCAACCGAGGGCTTTTTTTTTATTTAAAATGACAATCATGAAGATACAGACTTTCATTAATGAATGCTTAAGCAGAATAAAAGGATGGAAATGGCGAGACAAAATCACTAACATAGAATTATGGAAATGTACCAGTCAAATACCAGTGGATAAAGAAATACAGTGAGGATGATGGCAGTGGATAGGACACACACTGCGGAAGCCAACTGAGAGTATTACACAACAGGTCATTATTTGGAATCCCCAGGGGGAAAAGACAAAGTGGAAGACCAAGAAATTCTTGGAGAAGACAGATAGGAGCAGAGATGAAGATGATGGGGAAGACATGGAATGATCTTAGAAGAATGGCAAGAATCAGAGCGACTTGGAAAGTGTTTGTTGAAGACCTATGCCCTACATGGTGTTGAAAGGTAGAAGAAGAAGAAGAAGAGGAAGAAGAAGAAGAGGAAGAAGAAGAAGAGGAAGAAGAAGAAGAAGAGGGTTTTTTTACGTTTACCCAGGGTTAAATGAATACCAGATTTTAGTGGGAAGTCTTCTTCCTCCACTACGTAGGTCTCATCAGTTTGGTAAGCGAATGGTTTGTGTTGCTTCTTTTACAATATCTGCCCCCTTTTTTTTATACTTTATGGATGTGTCATCGAATACATAAAGAAACAACATATAAATTTGTTCGGCCACATAACAAGACAACAAGAACTAATGATGACTCAAAGAGCCATAAACAAACCCTACGAAAACGCCAGATTAAGAGGAAGACCGAGAATGAGATGGATAAAGGGAGTACTTGAGTCACTGGGAGAAGGGATAACATCAGAAAAGGCCAACAGTAGAGCAAAGAATCGCAGATTGTATCTCCCCTCGACGCCAACGGCAATGGAGGAAGGATAGAAGAAGAATAAGATGAATGTGTTCGTAGTGAAGTGATAGTGTAGAGAGTTCCAAGGACAGCCCCCCCCCCTTTACACCACGCCTCCCCCCCCCAAAAAAAAAAAAAAAAAACATAAAAACAAAACTTCGAGAAAATTCTCAACAACAAAACCGGAGCTCGTAAAACAACAGAAAGAAACTATGGACATTTTTTGGGTACATCATGATTGGAGAAAAGTTAGAGTACTTGGTTACAACTGGCAAAATACAAGGAAAGGGAGAGCGTGAACGACACAGAGAGGATATTCTAGATAGCCATTTTGAGGTAGACACAGAGAGGATATTCTAGATAGCCATTTTGAGGTAGACACAGAGAGGATATTCTAGATAGCCATTTTGAGGTAGACACAGAGAGGATATTCTAGATAGCCATTTTGAGGTAGACACAGAGAGGATATTCTAGATAGCCATTTTGAGGTAGACACAGAGAGGATATTCTAGATAGCCATTTTGAAGTAGACACAGAGAGGATATTCTAGATAGCCATTTTGAGGTAGACACAGAGAGGATATTCTAGATAGCCATTTTGAAGTAGACACAGAGAGGATATTCTAGATAGCCATTTTGAGGTAGACACAGAGAGGATATTCTAGATAGCCATTTTGAGGTAGACACAGAGAGGATATTCTAGATAGCCATTTTGAGGTAGACACAGAGAGGATATTCTAGATAGCCATTTTGAGGTAGACACAGAGAGCATATTCTAGATAGCCGGGAGTCATGGCATGGCACACAGTCAACAACAGAATTAGTACCAAGCTCTATCAACAGGCAATGAATTTTGGAGAGGGCTTGATCGCCTACGCCAACCGGTCTGGCACATGATGGTAAATGTGTATCTGTCCATCCACATATCCATTACTTCATCCATTTGCTCATATGTGCATTACTCCATCCATTTATACAATCATTCATCTATCTGCCAATCAATACATTCGTTCACACATCTATCCAATTGACAATTACGAAGGTACAGACTTTCATTAATGGATGCTTGCGCAGAATAAAGGGAAGGAAATGGCAGGACAAAGTCACTAACGTGGAATTATGGAAATGTACCGGTCAAATACCAGTGGATAAAGAAATACAGCGAAGATGATGGCGATGGATAGGACACACACTACGGAAGCCAACTGAGAGTATTACACAACAGGCCCTTTTTTGGAATCCCCAGGGGAAAAGACAAAGAGGAAGACCAAGGAATTCTTGGAGAAGACAGATTGAAGCAGAGATGAAGATGATGGGGAAGACATGGAATGATCTTAAAAGAATTGCAAAAAACAGAACGACTTGGAAAGTGTTTGTTGAAGACCTATGCTCCACTGGGAGCTAAAAGGTAGAAGAAGAAGACACATCTATCCGTATATTTATTCATCTGTACATCCATACTAGTCCACCCTTTTGTATATCCACGCATATGTCGAACCATATATTCATAACACAAAGAAATATAAATATATATATAATAGTAGTAATATAGATATAATAGTAGCTTATGCTGTGTGTAAATGAGCATACACAATTAATACATCAGTGATAGACAGGCTGTGATAACGACCTGCGATGAATGGAAATTCATAATTTATCATGATAGCCACAGTGATGATAATGAGAAATGGACATCCCTAAAGACTATTTCAAGAATTTATCAAACGGGCCACTTCCATACATCAGACTATTGCAAGCGCTGAGCGGCTGAGGTCAGTGACCTCTATAGGGGTCGTCTACCGTCCGATATGAACGATGTACTCACATCATACGACGGTGTATGGGAAGCTGTACACCCATTTGTGAACTTTATTTTAAATGAGCTATCACAGTTTGAATTGAGTGTGTTAAAACAACAATGTTAAGAGCAAAATCTCTATCTACTGCTTGCTTGCGTTCGCCCGGTGACTAAAGGAATACACCTTTTTATCATCCGCCCTTACAAGGACGTTATGTGGACGTGTCTGCGTTGTGTTGTAGTTTGCAGTAAAAAAAAGTAAAGAGCCCCCGTCACGCCAAGTGGCGTATAGGGAATATGGTGTTAGTGACCCCGTCACGCCAAGTGGCGTATAGGGAATATGGTGTTAGTGACCCCGTCACGCCAAGTGGCGTATAGGGAATATGGTGTTAGTGACCATAAATTTTACAGACCTTCGGCACATGATGTTTGGGGTAATGTAGTCGGTATTACGCCCGTGCCGCTTTATTTTCCCAGAAAAAAATTCGGTACACATTTAAGGCTGGGTGAATCAGAAGCCCTCGGTTGAGATTGAACCCTACCTCTTGTCCTTTGTAGTCCAGTTCACTAACCACTGAGCTATCGCGGCTCCCGTGGTTAGCAGTATAACTGTGATATTTGCGCCTTTGGGCCCAACACATCCGACTTCAGCACAACATTTTTGAGTACCAGGTTTTGTCGTATTTTTTCGATCACTATTCTCTTGGCCAGACTAGACAGGTTAGTCTATTCGTGGAGGCACCACGGAGAGGTGGAGCAGGGTTTGGATGGTTCTGGTTCACCGATCCTGGCGTAAGCCATCAGCTGTGGGTCGCTGACAACTTCCAGCTCTGGTGCTGTCAGGCGCTTTTGCCTCCAAATCTCTACTAAATATATAGATAACTAATATAATATCCATTGACAAAACAGAAAATTTGTAGGAATAAAACCATGTCAAGAATATATAGAGCAACAACAACTTAAATGGTTTGGCCACCTGGTCAGAATAAATCCTCACCAATCACCATCAAGGGTGTTCTTCTCGAGAATGCATGGAAAAAGACCAAGAGGAAGACACAGAAGAATATGGAGTGATAGAGACATGTAACAACAAAGGAAAATCACTAATTCAGACAGTTCGAGCAGCTCAAGAACGACAAATGATATAACCACAACACCTTTTCGGTATCAGCGAGAAAGAGAAAAGAAAAGAGGAAGAAGAAGAAGACAAAACAGAAAGCCAGTTCAAAATCATCATCAAGAGTGAATAACTTGAAATCGTAACACTGATTATCTGGAAGTAACTAACAATGAAGTCTGTCATAAAGAGGTTAAGGGAAGATTAGCAATAGCAACATAAGCATTAAACGTCATGAAGAACATGCTGCATAATACCACAAAGGTAGCAAAATTAAAATTCATGAGGATATGTATCTTCCCGATACCAACTTACTGTTGTGAATCATGGACAATCTCGCAAGGAAAAAAATCGATTCATTCGAAACAAAATGCTGGCGAAAAATCAAGATATATTGAATAATGAACAAGAACAATGAAAACAACGTGCTCAACAAGCTCCGAAATTAAGTAATGAGACTAATTCTATTTTAAGAAATAATATAAACAACTATATATATATATATATATATATATATATATATATATATATATATAGCTATAGCGATAATGACTTGATTTATTATTATTATCACTTTAGGGGACTGGTTGGTCTGGAGGCAAGATGCCGGCCTCGAGACAGAGAGGTTGTGGGTTCAAATACCGGCTGCACCGGAATGGGTTTTTATTTATGATCTCTCCCTGCGACAACCACCCCTGGTCTCAGCAGCGAGGCCCGGTTTGAAACGTCAATTATTCATGGGCGGAAAAAAAAATATGAGTATGTATCCGAAGACGAAATTATCTGCCTGTGCGGCGAGGAACCCCTGTGCACCACGGCTGCCAAGGAAAAGCGGATTAACACGCAAAATTCAGTTCCTAGTCTCTAGGGACTTCGTCAGAGGTAAAAAGCTGGCGAACGCAAAAAAAAAAAAAATTATCACTTTATCTTTTGGGTTCGTGATCGTATTGTGGATTTGATGAATTACTTAGCTCTTGATAGTGTCCTTGATGATTTACTCTTGTGTTTCTTGTAGTGTTAAAATTATTATTGTTAGGGACTCTTGCGCTTCTAAACACTTTTTATGTAACCGTCATGTCTACAACATATATATATATATATATAAAGTTAACAAGTCGTAAGGTGTAATAACACACTAACTTATGTTTGTTAAAATGTCGAGCCGTTTGCTCCATCTGAGGTTCCTTTGGGTACTCGGCCCTTCTTGGTTTGACCCGGCTCTCGCTGGTTCTATATGCTAAGTGTCGTGTACCTCTTAGTCACGGGTTTAAGTATTTCTTCTTCGCACGCTTTTGTTGGTGACATAGCGTCTGGTGACGTAGTGTTTGGTGACGTTGTGTCTGGTGACGGAGTGTTTGGTGACGTTGTGTCTGGTGACGTAGTGTCTGCCCTTTATATCGATAATAGTTCATACACTCACCTTTTCTTCTCTGGTCTCTCGGCAACCATCTAAAAATACATTGCTCTGACATTGACTTTAATAATGTCACAGTACCCGTCTACAGAGAGATGTCACTCCTGTATTTTATTCAAAGTATGCCCCTTGTACATTGATACGGCGAGTGGCGCGATCTAACAAACACTGGAACGATTTCTGTTATTCTTCTGTTGGTACGACCCGTAAAGTCGAAGTTACAGCCCTCTAAATGCAAAACTGAAATAAACAAAAGAATAGGTATGGCAAAAAGTAATTTTAATGCCATGAAAAATATACTAACAACAAAACAAATACCAGCAGGGCTGAAACTAAGAATGGCAAAATGTTACGTCTTCTCAATATTCCTGTATGGTGCAGAAACATGGACATTAGAAAAGAAAACAGAACATAAAACTGAAGCCTTTGAAATGTGGATTTATAGAAGAATAGGTAGAATTGGATGGAAAGAAAATAAAACAAACGATGAAGTTTTAAAACAGCTGAAAATAAAAAGAGAACTACTAAATACAATCAAGACAAGACAAATGAAATTTTTGGGGCATGTTAAAAGACACAACAGCCTACTAAAAGTAATATTGGATGGAAACAATACAAGGTAAAAGAGGCAGAGGCAGACCAAGACTAACATGGACGAGTAACATCAAAAGATGGACAAGTCAATCTATGTCAGCCTGCACCATCAAAGCAAGAAACAGAGTGGAATGGCGATCCATGGTAGCCAACCTTCGTTGCGGAGAAGGCACACGATGATGATGACAGCCCTTTGGATGCCATCAGTATCGTCAATGAATTGTCCTCTCAATAATAACTTTGATGTTGGAAATAGAAAATAATAGCAGGGAGACAAATGAGTGGTGGATGAATTGTTGTGCCTGATGAGTGAATGCGGATGAATAAGAAGTGGAAGAAGGGGTAGAAGAACAAAGTGGAGAAGAAGAAGGAGAATAGTTAGATGGACACGGTGGAGAAAAAAGGGATGGAGGGGCATGAGAATATATTAAATACTGCGCGGTGCCACGAGAATATCTTTAGAACACATATAATGGTATGGAGCGTCTAGACTAACAGAAGGACAAGACAAACTGCAACGATTCGGCATAAGCGAAACGTTTGCTACACCCGAAGAAGGCTTTTGTTGAAACGTTGTGTCTCTGTTAGTTTAGAAGAAGAAGGAGAAGGGGTAGTAGAATAAGGAGAAGGGGTAGTAGAATAAGGAGAAGGGGTGGGAGAATAAGGAGAAGGGGTAGGGGAATAAGGAGAAGGTGTATGAGAATAAGGAGAAGGGGTAGGAGAATAAGGAGAAATGGCAAGAGAATAAGGAGAAGAGGTAGGAGAATAAGGAGAATTGGTAGAAGAATAAGGAGAATTGGTAGGATAATAAGGAAAAAAGGTAGGAGAATAAAGAGAATTGGTAGGATAATAAGGAGAAGAGGTATGAGAATAAGGAGAAGGGGTTGGAGAATAAGGAGAAGGGGTAGGAGAAAAAAGGAGAATTGGTTGGATAATAAGGAAAAGAGGTAGGAGAATAAGGAGAAGGGGTATGAGAATAAGGAAAAGGGTATGAGAATAAGAAGAATAAGGAGAAGGGATATAAGAATAAGGAGAAGGGGTATGAGAATAAGGAGAAGGTAAGGAGAACGAGGTATGAGAACAAAGAAAATGTAAGGAGAAGGGGTATGAGAATAAGGAGAAAGGGTATGAGAATAAGGAAAAGGGGTATGAGAATAAGGAGAAGGGGTAAGAAAATAAGGAGAATAAAGAGAAGGGGTATGAGAATAAGAAAAATAAGGAGAAAAGGTATGCGAATAAGGAGAAGGGGTATGAGAATAGGAGAAGGAGTATTAGAATAAGGAGAAGGGGTAGGAGAAAAAGTAGGAGGAGATGATGGAGAAGAGGATGGAGAAGGAGAAAGGGCAGGAAATAAAGTGGAGAAGAAGAAGAAAGAGAATAAGTAAGGACAGAAGAATCAGGTGAAGAAGACGAAGAGAAAGCAGAAGAAAAGGAAGAATGGGCAAGAGAAAAAGTAAAAAAAGGAGAAGAAAAGAAAGAAGAGGGAGAACTAAAGAAGAAATTAAATGAGAAGAAGAGAAAGGAGAAAAGAAGTAAGAGAAGGAGAAAAGAAGTAAGAGAAGAAGAAAAGAAGTAAGAGAAGAGGAAAAGAAGTAAGAGAAGAGGAAAAGAAGTAAGAGAAGGAGAAAAGAGGTAAGAGAAGAAGAGGAAATAGGAGAAGAAGAAGATGAGGAAAATAAAGAAGGAGGAGAAGAAGAAAAAGAAAGAAAGAAAAAGACATAAAAAAATGGCAATTGTTATATAAGGGAGACAAGTCACCGTGATGAAAGCCAAATCATCGGTCGCAAGTATATACTCACAGCGACAATGACTTACCTTACGCCCATTTAACGCCTTTTTATTGTCGGACGACAAAGCGGAGTAATCGCTGGACGATGATAGCAAGTGAAGTGGACCCAGTGATGGGGAACACATATTACTAATCGTAGAAACCGAGCTGACAGGTACCCCTACAGGTGTTTGAATCAATCAATTAAACGAGCTGACAGGTACCCCTACAGGTGTTTGAATCAATCAATTAAACGAGCTGACAGGTACCCCTACAGGTGTTTGAATCAATCAATTAAACGAGCTGACAGGTACCCGTTTGAATCAATCAATTAAACAAGCTGACAGGTACACGTTTGAATCAATCAATTAAACGAGCTGACAGGTACCCCTACAGGTGTTTGAATCAATCAATTAAACGAGCTGACAGGTACCCGTTTGAATCAATCAATTAAACGAGCTGACAGGTACCCGTTTGAATCAATCAATTAAAACCATTTAGAATCTTTTTTGGAACACAGGCCACAAAATAGGCTTGGCCACAAAATAGGCTTGGCAACAAAATAGGCTTGGCCACAAAATAGGCTTGGCCACCCACAAAATAGACTTGGCCACAAAATAGGCTTGGCAACAAAATAGGCTTGGCCACCCACAAAATAGGCTTGCCCACAAAATAGGCTTGGCAACAAAATAGGCTTGGCCACCCACAAAATAGACTTGGCCACAAAATAGGCTTGGCCACAAAATAGGCTTGGCCACCCACAAAATAGGCTTGGCCACAAAATAGGCTTGGCCACAAAATAGGCTTGGCCATAAAATAGGCTTGGCCATAAAATAGGCTTGGCCACCCACAAAATAGGCTTGGCCACAAAATAGGCTTGGCCACAAAATAGGCTTGGCCACCCACAAAATAGGCTTGGCCACAAAATAGACTTGGCCACCCACAAAATAGACTTGGCCACAAAATAGGCTTGGCCACAAAATAGGCCTGGCCACCCACAAAATAGGCTTGGCCACAAAATAGGCTTGGCCACAAAATAGGCTTCTCCACCCATCCCTTTTCTTAATATAATAATAATAATGTTTTAAAAAATACTCTCAGCACCCATTGAATGAGCGATGAACCTAAAAAAAAATCGAAGGTGATCGAAACAGACCGCAGATCCTTAGCAAACAAACTCACTAAGCACCGCTTTACCGCGGCTCGTAAAAATAAATGATCATAGACACTGTCAAGCTATTTAATTCTTGTGTGCCCTCAAAACAGGCTCGTGAGCTCTTTCATTAACACACGTTTCTCCTTGTTATATGTTTTTTTTTATGTTTTATTGTTGTTTTTCAGTGGACCTCAATAGCCCAGTTGGGAAAATCACCCGTCTGAACAACCTGTGTTCGATTCTCGCTGGAAGCAGTGTGAGTTTTTTTTCTCTTTTTTTTCTATATATATATTTTTTTATTTCTCCTTACAATTAACATTACCTTTATTGTCCTTCAATTTGCATTTCTTTGAAATGACACGTACCCAGTGCAATAAGTCCAAGTTAGGATATTAACATGATAAACGTAAAACTGGAGGCTTCAGTAAGTAGCCTAGTTTGGAAAACCATCCGGGTTTCCACTGACGTTCGGACAACCCGTGTTTTCGATTCCCGAGGGAAGCAGTGTGAGTTGTACTCGTGGTTGGGAAAAAAAAAATACTCCAGCCGTCGACCCAACTGCTGGCAGAAATGGGTACAAGGGTAGTACTCTGTGAAGGTGAGGAATGTCGCCTCGCATCGTGAGTTTCGATGCTTGAAGCGACACTATCCAGAAGTCTCCGAACACTTCTGGATAGACGACCGATCACATATGGGTGGAAACTCGCGTGCTGAGACGTGGATTTAACTCTCGTGCTTTACCATTTGCCTTACCTTTACTTTATTTTTATCTTTACCTATACATTATCTTTACACTTACTTTATCTATACTTTACCTTTACATTTACTTTATCGTTATTTTAGCTTTACATTTACTTTATCTATACTTTACCTTTACATTTACTTTATCGTTACTTTACCTTTACATTTACTTTATCTATACTTTACATTTACTTTATCGTTACTTTACCTTTACATTTACTTTATCTTTACTTTGCCTTTACATTTACTTTATCTTTACTTTACCTTTACATTTACTTTATCTTTACTTTACCTTTACATTTACTTTATCTTTACTTTACCTTTACATTTACTTTATCTTTACTTTACCTTTACATTTACTTTATCTTTACTTTACCTTTACATTTACTTTATCTTTACCTTGCCTTTACATTTACTTTATCTTTACTTTACCTTTACATTTACTTTGCCTTTAATTTACCTTTACTTTACCTTTACCTTTAATAACTTGTACCTATTGGTATCCATCGAAACCTCTGGAAACTACTCGTGTCGTCATTGTCCTCTTCTGTCTATAAAAAGAACGCAAGTATTTCATTGTTTGTGTTTGTGGCTTTCACTCAATAAGAAGAAACTTAGAATTGTGTCTATAAATAATCCCCGCAATAGAATACATGAAAAACTAGCAGATCATATGGGTTTCCCCCGTAAAAGGTCGCGAGAACACCACACTCAAGAGCCGACCACGGAAAAGATCGATTGATAGAAACGATTTTAGAAACACTAGGAAACATAATATCATGAAAGCAAAAAGCTGCAAATTATATATCCCCTCGATGATAAAAGGCAAATAAGAAAAGTAAGAATAATAATCAATTAATTCATGAATTGAGATTGTGACCCAATTCTCTAGTCCTACTGGGATCGACATGAATGACCTGCCTGCTAATTACCTTTTTTTTCCTTTGCAAAGAAGTCGGAAAGGTGGGGGGAGTAATGAGCTGGTAGAAGAGTTGTTTGAGTGATGTAAATGCGCTGTGAAGAAGTGTGTGGGTTCAAATCCTGGTTAAATCTGTCTATTGTCTTTTTTGGTGCTCGTTTGTGGGTTTTCAGTCTTTTTAAAAACGTAGGCTCCTGTGTCTTATATCATCATCATGTGCCATAAAGGTTGGCGTAGGGGTTCATGTCCTTCCACAACAAATCTACATTGCATCGTATCGGTTCTGTTGTTAACTGTTTTCCATGCCACAACACTAGGCTGTCTAGTATCTTCCTTTTTTTGTCGTCCGCGATCTCTCTTTCCCTGTCTTTTGTCAGTTGAAGTCAAATATTACAACGCTCATATTTTCAAGATGTGCCCATAAAATATCGATTGTTTCTTTCTGATGTTTGTTCCCTCCCTTTTTCTGATGACCTCTTGGAGCAAAACCTCATTGGTCTTTTTAGCTGTCCAGGTATTTTCAACATGTTTCTGAGAAATCCAAATTCTGTGACTTCTAATTGTCTTTTCATTTGTTTGTCTACTGTCCATGATTCGATTCCGAAAGTCAAAATTGGCACTATATTGCACCGATGAACTCTCTATCACTCTTCTTTTGATGTATACTTCTTGCACAAGGCATTTTTCTGAAATTCTGTTTTGGCCTCAGATATTGTGCTTTTTATTTCTGTGCTGCATCTTCCATCTGATGTTATTATTGTGCCCAATTATTTGAGTGTTTTATATACGGGTATATATATATATAGAGGTTATTGAGTTATTTGTGGCTCATCATCATTGCACTCCGAACATGTCCATAGGTGCTCAGATCCCCTCCTCAACAATTCCCTCAGTGTCCAGCGACTGACGACTCCAGTTCTATGTTGGTTGATAAGTCTTCTTACACAGCCACTAAGTTTCTCATTTCTGGCTGTGCCTATCTTAACTCCCATTTCCATCATCCGAAGAAGTGACGTGGATCTGTGTTTGTCGAAGTCATGTGCTCTTCCCACATCTCGGAGGGCATTGATGATGTCCGCCCGATCCATTGGTTGCCCGTCCTCAACGACAGCGCAGCTAGCCAACCTGACCGCTCTTTCATATCCCCGTACTCCCGCATGACCAGGGACATAGACAAAGGTGTATATATATATATATATATATATATATATATATATATATATATACAAAGGTGTATAAAGGGGTATATATATATATATATATATATATATATATATATATATATATATATATATATGGGCTTGAGATCAGTCATGAAAAGACTAAAGTCATGAAAAGCTTAATTCCAACAGATAACAGAATATACGTGGAAAACAAACCAGTGGAAGAGATCGATCACTTTATCTATCTTGGAAGTCACATTGATCGAGAAGGGGATACGAGCAAAGAAATTAGAATCAGAATAGCTAAAACAACAATGTCTTTCAGAAGCCTTGAAATGTTGTGGAAATCAAAACTCATCAGCACAAACACAAAACTTAGACTATTCAAATCAAATGTACTATCAACCCTTACGTATGCGTGTGAAAGCTGGAAAACAACAAGAGACATAGAAACAAAGTTGAACGCATTCGAAAATAAATGTCTAAGGAAAATACTTGGTAAAGGGTGGAACGAATTCAAAACAAACGAGGAAATTAGAGAAATCGCCAATCAACCACTAATATCTTCAGCAATAAAGAAAAGACGATAGTCATATGTTGGATATGTGATGAGAAGAAATAATAACCGAATAGCAAAGCAAGCCCTCATGTGGGAAACAACAGGTAAAAGGAAAAGAGGAAGACCCAGAGAGACACTGAGAAGAAAATTGAAGAGAGAAGCAAGAACAGCAGAACATCGGCTCCCTCAATGAGATAGAGCTGCTTGCACAGAACAGAGACAAATGGCGAGATTTGATAAAATATCTTTAAAAGAATTGAAAACTGCTAGAACAAAAATTCAGATAAAAGAAGGAGTATCTTAGTCTACGCCCTATGGGCCGGCTACGGCTCGAAAGGTCAATATATATATATAAACAACTAGGTGGCTAGGATATTAGATAGACAGGGTTTCTTGAAAATAAAATTCTTCTAAATAGTCTCAGCACTCGATACGGTGTCGCCGTTCTTGTTTATTAAAAGTCGATGACGAAATTTACACAAGAGCTGTTTTTTTTTAAAGGCAACTCGCGCCGACAGTAACTATACCAACTACGGAATGAGGGAGGAATAAAAGTCTGAAGGAGGGAAAAAAAGAAAAGAAGGAAGTAAGAAAAGGAAGCAAAAGAAGAAAGAATGTAAAGAGGAGAAGGGAAAAGCTAGAAAGAAAGTAAAGAAGCAATAAAGCAATACCGATAGAAAAGGAAGGAAGGAAGGTAGAAAGGAATTAAGGAAAGAAAGAAGGAAAGAAAGAAGAAAGGAAGGAAGGAAGTAATGAATGAATGAATGAATAAAGGAATGAAGGAATACGATGTCTTACCTCTAGACTACCCAGATCCCCAAAGAGGAAGTAAAACATTCTGGCGGAGCGAAGTATGCCTTCTATGCAACCCTCTATATCTTTATTGATGACGTAATCCATGTTCTAATTTTGCATATTGATTGGTTAATCCCTGAGGTCGTGTTCTCTTGAAATTACAAATAAAAATAAAAAAAAATTAAATTTTATTTATTTACTTATTTATTTTTGTATTTTCTAGTACAATACAATATAGAGAAAAAGCAAAGAGGAAGAACAAAATATTCGTGGAGAAGACAGATGGAAGCAGAGATGAAGATGATGGGGAAAACATGGAATGATCTTAAAAGATTGGCAAGAAACAGAACGGCTTGGAAAGTGTTTGTAGAAGACCTATGCTCCAGAAGAAGCTGAAAGTGTTTGTTCCAGACCTATGCTCTACGTGGAAATGTTTGTTGAAAACCTCTGCTCCACAGGGAGTTGAAAACGTTTGTTGATGACCTATGCTCCACAGGGAGTTGAAAGTGTTTGTTAAGACCTATGCTCCACAGAGGGTTGAAAACGTTTGTTGATGACATATGCTCCACAGGGAGTTGAAAGTGTTTGTTAAGACCTATGCTCCACAGGGAGTTGAAAACGTTTGTTGAAGACCTATGCTCCACAGGGAGTTGAAAACGTTTGTTGAACACCTATGCTCCACAGGGAACTGAAAGTGTTTGTTGAACACCTATGCTCCACAGGGAGTTGAAAACGTTTGTTGAAGACCTATGCTCCACAGAGGGTTGAAAGTGTTTGTTGAAGACCTATGCTCCACAGAGGGTTGAAAGTGTTTGTTGAAGACCTATGCTCCACAGACGGTTGAAAGTGTTTGTTGAAGACCTATGCTCCACAGGGAACTGAAAGTGTTTGTTGAAGACCTATGCTCCACAGGGTGGTGAAAGTGTTTTATGATGACCTATGCTGCACGGGGAGCTGAAAGTGTTTGTTGAAGACCTATGCTCCACAGGGAGTTGAAAACGTTTGTTGATGACCTATGCTCCACAGGGAGTTGAAAGTGTTTGTTGAAGAACTATGCTCCACAGGGAGTTGAAAGTGTTTTTTTGAAGACCTATGCTCCACAGAAAGTTGAAAATGTTTGTTGAAAACCGCTGCTCCACATGGAGTTGAAAGTGCTTGTTGAAGACCTATGCTCCACAGGGAGTTGAAAGTGTTTGTTTAAGACCCATGCTCCACAGGAGTTGAAAGAGTTTTTTGAATGCCTATGCTGCACGGGGAGCCGAAAGTTTTTTTTAAAATACTCTGCTCCACAGAGAACTGAAAGTGTTTGTTGAAGACCTATGCTCCACAGGGAGCTGAAAGTGTTTGTTGAAGACCTATGCTCCACAGGGAGCTGAAAGTGTTCTTTGAAGACCTAATCTGCACGGGGAGCTGAAAGTGTTTTTGAAGCCCTGTGCTCCACAGGGAGCTGAAAGTGTTTGTTGAAGACCTGTGCTCCACAGGGAGCTGAAAGGAAGAAGATGAAAAGTTATTCGGAATAAAAGCTTCCGAGACTACAAATCAAGAAATAGGAAAATTATCTCTGGTCACGGAATGACACGTTCGTGAAAGGCATTGCAAGTGATAGCAACTTTTTTAGGCTGTTTCGCTGGCACTGTTCTGAAACACAGGTCTCTCGGGACAAGGCGCTGTGTCGAGGAGTATGGATTCGATCATATTTCTGACTGTCTATTGTGCTCTATGTTTTCTGTTGTTTATTTATGGATTGCTGTATTGATTTGTGAAGTACTGTAATCATATCAATTGTCTCTAATTTATTCTTCCTCTTTTCTGTCTTTTTCTTTTCACTAATACCTAAAAGGTGTCGTGGTTTATATCATTTGTCGTTCTTGAGCTGCTCGAACTGTCTGAATTAGTGATTTTCCTTTGTTGATACATATCTCTGTCATTGCATCTATCCATCTTCTTCTGGGTCTTCCTCTTGGTCTTTTTCCATGCATTCTCAAGAAGAACGCCCTTGATGGTGATTGGTGAGGATTCATTCTGACCAGGTGGCCAAACCATTTACGTTGTTGTTGTTCTATATATTCTTGGCAGGGTTTAGTTCCTACCATTTTTCTAATGGTTTCGTTTGGTATTCTATCTCTTCTTGTGTTGTTTATTACTTATCTCAAGCATCGCATCTCACATGTATTATCTTTCTTAAATGTCATTTAGAAAGGGTCCATGTTTGACTTTCATAGCACAAAGTTGGTATGAAAATGCTATTTATCATTACCCGTCTGATTTTCATCTTTGATAATGAAATTGGGTACATGATCAACAGACAAGGGCACTAACTACTTTGCCGTCCTGGGGGTTAACCTGTGCAGAAGCTTGAAGTACGCAATTTCAGAAAGTGGTTACGATCATATATATAATTGGTTGTGCGTACTAATTAACCAATCAAATTCTTTCTGACAAATAAGCGCATGCTATACTCGAAATGCTGAGGGTGAGAATAAACCATTTATTATTTAAATATTAGAAAGCAATAATGCAGCAGGAACATTATCTTAGCTTGTGTGTCTGAATGCAAACATGTGAACAGCTTTGTGTTCAATTGTGGCCTTTTTGTGTTTTTTTTATAGCCATTTCCAGAACTTATTGTTGCACAACAGTGTTTCGAGTTCCCCATAGAGATCTCAATATGCACCCAGGGCTCCTGTGGGATTGGCAAATTGCCCAGTTTGAGAACCGCTGCGATACATTTCCGAGGGGACTTAAAAATGATGATAATTTATATTCGGCCTCTGGCATGAGTTGATGCCATTTGTTGCCGCTGACGCCACAGCTTATGGGCTAACGGCCTTCGACACAGTTCCATGTGGTGCTGTTATTGTCTGCTAGTTTGTAATCTCTTTTACTTGGACAGTGCCATTTGGTGCTGTTATTGTCTGCTAGCTTATAAGCTCTTTTTCTTGGGCACAGTGCCATGTGGTGCTGTTATTGTCTGTTAGTTTGTAAGCTCTTTTTCTTGGACACAGTGCCATGTGGTGCTGTTATTTTTTGTCTGTTTTTAAGCTCCTTTTCTTTCTTCGACACAGTGCCAAGTGCTGCTGTTATTGTCTGCTAGTTTTAAGCTCTTTTTCTTCAACATAGTGCCATGTAGTGCCCGTTATTGGTTAGTAGATTTTGGGGACTTTAGCTTCGGTGCAATGCCATGTGGTGATGTTATCGTTAAATAGTTTTGAGTTCCTTAGCTTTGGCACAATGCCATATGGTGTTGTTATTGGTTAGTAGATTTTCAGCCCGCTATCTTCAACACTGTGCCATGTGGTGCAGTTATCGTTAAGTATATTTAAGAGCTCTTTCCCTTTGGTGCAATGCAACGCATGTAGCCCTAGTATTGTTTAGTTGTTTTTGAACTCTTTATTTTTGACACCATGTCATGTGCTACATTTATTGCTCAATCTAATTTTTAGCTCTCTATCTTTGCTGCAATGACATGTGACGTTAATTGTTGTTCTGTAGATGTTTAGCTCTCTATCTCCGATGCAGTTACAGACGCTATTGTTATTCTGTAGATTTTGAGCTCTCTATCTTCGATGCAATATGTTAGCAAAATAGCAAAATCTTATGTCATCTCAACATTCCTATATGTAGAAACATGGACATCAGACAAGAAAACTGAACAGAGAATTGAATCCTTTGAAATGTGGATATATATAAGAATAGGTAGAATTGGATGGAAGGAAAAGAAAACAAACGATGAAGTCTTAAAACAACTAAAAATAAAAAGAGAACTACTAAACACAATTCAAACAAGACAAATGCGATTTTTGGGCCATGTTAATTGACACAACAGCCTACTAAAAGTAATCCTTGAGGGGAAAATACAAGGTAAAAGAGGCAGACCAAGATTAGCATGGACGAGTAACATCAAAAGATGGACAAAGCAGCATAAGACAACCTGCACCATCAAAGCAAGAAACAGAGCAGAATGGCGCTCCATGGTAGCCAACCTTAGGTGCGGAGATGGCACTCGATAATGATGATGATGATGATGGTGATGAACATGATGATCTTTGATGCAGTCCCGTGTAGTTCAGTTATTATTCAGTGACTTTTGAACTTGTTATTCTCATCACAATGTTATGTGTTATTATTATTCACAAGTATGTGAACTCACTTTCTTGGACACAGTGTCCTTATGTTAAAATCGATGCATGCTATATCCTCCCTAGATCTTCACTCTAACAGCTGTTTTATTAAAAAACTATAAAACGTAGCTCTCGACTTCGATCCAATGCTTTCGACCTTCTATACAATGACTCTTATATCTATCAACTCTTGTTGTTTATCACTGTTACTTTAGTTGGTTTGCTCTTTTGTGTATATCGAGGTAGCAAAAATAAATATCTTTTTCTTCTACCTTTCAGCTACCTGCGGAGCATAGGTCTTCAACAAACACTTTCCAAGTCGTTCTGTTTCTTGCCATTCTTTTAAGATCATTCCATGTCTTCCCCATCATCATCATTTCTGCTTCGGTCTGTCTTCTCCAAGAATTTCTTGGTCTTCCTCTTTGTCTTTTCCCCTGGGGATTCCAAAAAAGGGCCTAATGTGTAATACTTTCAGTTGGCTTCCGCAGTGTGTGTCCTATCCAGCGCCATCGTCTTCGCTGTATCTCTTTATCCATTAGTATTTGACTGGTACATTTCCATAATTCTATGTTAGTGATTTTGTCCTGCCACTTCCATTCGTTTTATTCTGCGTAAGCATCCATTAATGAAAGTCTGTATCTTCATGCTTGTCAGTTTTGTTGTTCTCCATGTTTCACAGCCATACATACACTTCTTCTATTAACTCTTTCCGTACGTTTCGACGCTTCATGCGTTACACCGATTTCGGCCATGTACGTTTAGCCGCACAGTGCGTCACTCTCAATGTGAATAGTGTAAACTACCATCAAACCATATTCTTTTTACAAGTCTTGTATCATCTTGGCATTGATGAAATCTAATTCCCTGTTTAATTATCTAAAAATTCAAATATAATATGTTCAGGGCTAGATAAATATAAACATATAGATTTAGTATTTAAAAACATGAAAAATTGGGTCTCTTTAATCACTACAGTTAAACTGATAAATAACTTTCCGTACTGAAAGAGTTAAAAATTCAAAGTGATTATGATTAATTCTGTGGTCAGTATTACGCCCGTGCTGCTTTACTTTCCCAGAAAAAAATCCGGTAACCATTTAGGGCTGGGTGAACCCGGAAGCCGTCGATTGGGATCTAACCCTACCCCTTGCCCGTGGTAGTCCAGTTCACTAACCACTGAGCTATCGCGGCTCCCGAATAGGAGAGGCGGAATATATATATATATACATATATAGTACCTCTAGTTCATTTCTAATGTCATTTAAGTCTATTATATATCTAGTACCTCCATCTCCCAATGTCATTTACGTCTATTATATATCTAGTACCTCCATCTCTCAATGTCATTTACGTCTATTATATATCTAGTACCTCCATCTCTCAATGTCATTTACGTCTATTATATATCTAGTACCTCCATCTCTCAATGTCATTTACGTCTATTATATATCTAGTACCTCCATCTCTCAATGTCATTTACATCTATTATATATCTAGTACCCCCATCTACCAATGACATTTACCTCTATTATATATCTAGTACCTCCATCTCCCAATGACATTTACCTTTATTATTTATCTAGTACCCCCATCTCCCAATGACATTTACCTCTATTATATATCTAGTACCTCTAAAATTGGACTACCACGGACAAGGGATAGGGTTCGATCCTAACCGACGGCTTCCGGGTTCACCCAGCCTTAAATGGGTACCGGATTTTTTTCTGGGAAAGTAAAGCAGCACGGAGGTAATACTGACCACATTACCCCCAAAAAATCATGTGCTGAAGGTCTGTAAAATATTGGGGCACTAACACCTATTTCCCTATACGCCACTTGGCGTGACGGGGTGCTTTACTTTTTTTTTACCTCTAAAATTATCTCCTAATGTAATTTAGATCTATAATATATCTAGTACCTCTTCTCGTGTTCTTTTTAAAATATGTTTAGTACTTTTTAATTGTGATGTGTCGTAGTTTGACTTTGTTGAGTGTAGCTTTCAATCCAGCATGTTTTGTTGCAGACAATGACATCCTAAGTGACAAATCATTAGTAGTATACAAGGGTCCATTTGTTCCGAATTTAGGCGTAAATTAACAAAGCTATATAGTAGGCGCATTTCGCGCCTAATGTACACGAGAATCAAGGGGAGTTAATCGGTTGTGCGACGGCGTGACCCCTCGTGCGGCGTGACCCCTCGTGCGGCGGGCGCGTGGTGACCTCGTGGCGGATCGTGCGGTCGTCGTGTTGACCTCGGGGCGGATCGCGTGTTGCCCTCTAGTCGTGGTGACCCTGGAAGTGACGTGTTTATGTCTGGTGTGTGCTGACTTTGGAGCTCTTGATGTACTTACTCGCTAGTGATAGGTTAGTAGATTATTCAACAACAATGAAAAACGTTCAATATAAAACAAAAGACAAAGATATATTTTATTCTTTTATTATCTCAATAGGTGTATAACATACAGTGGATAGTATATAAAATTACAAAAATATTTAGTACACTGAGTAAATATATAGTACAAGGATAACATTTATTTATAGCTATGTAATTGGGTGTCTGCTTAGTTCTATGTCATAAATGAATCATAAGGGGTGAAACAGTTAGAGATTACTGGTTAGTCTAAGCCGGTAGTGTAAATATGTTCCTCGGTGTTAGTGGTTCGCTATCTCTCTCTCTCTCTCTCTCGCTCTCGATCATTCTCTCTCCCTCTCCATCTCTCTCTCGCTATCTCTCTCTCTTTCACTAGACTTCTCTCTCACTCCTACCACAGCAGCTTTCATCCTCTCTCTCTCTCTCTCTCTCTCTCTCTCTCTCTAACATTCCACCCTCCATCGTACATTTAGCTTCCGTCCTAGACTTCCCTCCATTGTAACACTTACTCATTCTCTCCATTTAAACCCATTAGCTCTACTTAGCCCCCTAAATCTCCCTCTCTCTCTCTCTCTCTCTCTCTCTCTCTCTCTACTATTCCACCCTAGATTTCCCTCCATTGAAACACTTACTCATTCTCTCCATTTATCCCTATCATCGCGCCTTCCTTCTCTCTCTCTCTTTCTCCCCTATCCTCTCTTAGACTTCTAACCTATCAGTCCACCCTCCGCCTCTCCCTTTAGCTCCCCCGCCCTCCCTCATATTTTTAGCGTCCCTCCTATTGTAACACTTGATTATTCTCACCATTTATACCTAGCATCTCGCCTTCTTTCTCATAGGCTTCTCTCTCTCTCGCTCTCTCTCTCTTCTAACACCTACTAGAATTCTCTCCTACCATTCCACCTTTCTTCCTCTCTCTCTCTCTCTCTCTCTCTCTCTTTACCTCGCCTAGCGTTCCGCCTTCATTCGTATTTTTACCTTACCGCCAGTGTAACACATTAATAACATTGAATATCAATTACAAAAAGACTTGAAATATCTACTTTTTAAAGAACCAATAAGATAAACATATGAAAAACGAAGGAATAATACACTCGACAAGGCGTAACATACGTACTTTATACACATCACCCATTAATACAACTGAAATTCCTTTAATGATAACCTATCACATCGTTATGAGCTAAGAGAAAAACAGAAAAAAATTCAACTTACACCGTAAAATATTCCACTACAACACGGACCGCTAGACTGAACAGTACTACGAAAATAAACGTCCGTGAATCAAGCGCGCTTATAACACGAAGTCTCACATCCGACTAGTTTAAATATAATCTGGTAAATAAAATTTGGACGATACTATTCCACCCTCGACTAATATCTAGGTTAACCAATCAGAGAAGAAGATTTCTATCGGACACCCATCAACGAAATGACTGACCTCTGGATTAACTAATCGGAGAAGAGGATTACTGTTATCGTGATAACTGACCTCATTTTCAACTTGAAGTGCTGTCAAGTCTGATGCATGGGTTACTTTAAATCGATTCGGCCTCTGATACAATCCACCTAGCGGGTCAATGGTGGGGGGGGGGAATAATACAAGTGGCGGGTTACTTGAACGCGTTTTGACCCCTGCTGCAATACCAGGAGTTCCATGACAGTTATAAATAGTTGGATACAACGAGCAGGAAGTTATATTAAGGACAGAAATCTAGCAGGCAATGGCAGAAACCTAAGAGGCAAGGACAGAAAACTAGGGGGGTCGTGGTTCGTGGTTCGGTAAGTCCGTGGTTCGTTAAGTCCGTGGTTCGCGGGGTTGTGGTTCGTGGTTCGTTAGTTGATGGTTCGTTAAGTCCGTGGTTCGTGGGGTTGTGGTTCGTGGTTCGTTAGTTGATGGTTCGTTAAGTCCATGGTTCGTAGAGGTTGTGGTTCGCGGTTCGTGAGTTGATGGTTCGTTAAGTTCGTGGTTTGTTAAGTTCGTTGTTCGTGAGTTTGTGGTTCGTTAGTTGATAGATCGTTAAGTCCGTGGTTCGTGGGGTTGTGGTTCGTGGTTCGTTAGTTGATGGTTCGTTAAGTCCATGGTTCGTAGGGGTTGTGGTTCGCGGTTCGTGAGTTGAGGGTTCGTTAAGTCCGTGGTTCGTGGGGTTGAGGTTCGTGGTTCGTTAGTTGATGGTTCGTTAAGTCCGTGGTTCGTGGGGTTGTGGTTCGTGGTTCGTTAGTTGATGGTTCGTTAAGTCCGTGGTTCGTAGGGGTTGTGGTTCGCGGTTCGTGAGTTGAGGGTTCGTTAAGTCCGTGGTTCGTGGGGTTGTGGTTCGTGGTTCGTTAGTTGATGGTTCGTTAAGTCCATGGTTCGTGGGGTTGTGGTTCGCGGTTCGTGAGTTGAGGGTTCGGTAAGTCCGTGGTTCGTGGTTTGTTAAGTTCGTTGTTCGTGAGTTTGTGGTTTATTAAGTTTGTTGTTTGTTAAGTGCGTGGTTCGAGAGGTCGTGGGCAAGGGCAGAAACCTAAGAGGCAAGGTCAGAAACCTAGGAAGCAAAGGCTGAAAAACACTCGTACTGACTAAGGCTTCCAAGGTGTATTTGATTGTCGCCCTATTTTTTGTCTGTATAACCTAATATATCACTTTCATTTAATCTATCGATAAACGTTTCAAAGTCATTTCTGTTGTTAACTAACAAGGGTTTGTCTAATCCTGTCGCGTTATTTGAGCTTGTGTGTGAAAGTAACGCAGCCAAATAGAACTGACCTCTGAGGCAATACCGGATGTGTTACTAAAAATAGTTTTTGACCGCTGATGCAATGCCCGTGGAGTTTCTAAAAATAGATTTTGACGTATGATGGCAATTTTATGAGTTTACCCCCTGATAATTTTTTAGGGATACGCCCATGAAAACGGGAAAAATCGTAAATTTTCACAGAAATTACTTTGGAAATTACCATTTTCAATGGAGGGAAATCTAGGGTGGAATAGTAGAGAGAGAGAGAGAGAGAGAGAGGGAGATTTAGGGGGCTAAGTAGAGCTAATGGGTTTAAATGGAGAGAATGAGTAAGTGTTACAATGGAGGGAAGTCTAGGACGGAAGCTAAATGTACGATGGAGGGTGGAATGTTAGGAGAGAGAGAGAGAGAGAGAGAGAGAGGATGAAAGCTGCTGTGGTAGGAGAGACGTCTAGGAGTGAGAGAGAAGTCTAGTGAAAGAGAGAGAGATAGCGAGAGAGAGATGGAGAGGGAGAGAGAATGATCGAGAGCGAGAGAGAGAGAGAGAGAGATAGCGAACCACTAACACCGAGGAACATATTTACACTACCGGCTTAGACTAACCAGTAATCTCTAACTGTTTCACCCCTTATGATTCATTTATGACATAGAACTAAGCAGACACCCAATTACATAGCTATAAATAAATGTTATCCTTGTACTATATATTTACTCAGTGTACTAAATATTTTTGTAATTTTATATACTATCCACTGTATGTTATACACCTATTGAGATAATAAAAGAATAAAATATATCTTTGTCTTTTGTTTTATATTGAACGTTTTTCATTGTTGTTGAATAATCTACTAACCTATCACTAGCGAGTAAGTACATCAAGAGCTCCAAAGTCAGCACACACCAGACATAAACACGTCACTTCCAGGGTCACCACGACTAGAGGGCAACACGCGATCCGCCCCGAGGTCAACACGACGACCGCACGATCCGCCACGAGGTCACCACGCGCCCGCCGCACGAGGGGTCACGCCGCACGAGGGTCACGCCGTCGCACAACCGATTAACTCCCCTTGATTCTCGTGTACATTAGGCGCGAAATGCGCCTACTATATAGCTTTGTTAATTTACGCCTAAATTCGGAACAAATGGACCCTTGTATACTACTATCATTGTCAATTAATGTTATAAAAGGTGTCCTAAAGTGCTACATCGAACCTGCTCTACTATAGGGAAGTGGATCATGGACGATAGGTAAGACAGCGCAGTGTATATTAGTAGAGGCAGCTGGAATGTGGTTTATCAGAAGAATGTTATGAACTCCTTGGATCTCTTTCCTTCCTCTTCTTCTTCTATCCTTCCTCCATTGCCGTTGGCGTCCAGGGGAGATACAATCTGCGATTCTTTGCTCTTCTGTTGGCCTCTTCTGATGTTATCCCTCCTAGTGACTCTAGTATTCCCTTTATCCATCTCTTTCTCGGTCTTCCTCTTAATCTGGGCGTTTTCGTAGCGTTTGTTTATGGCTCTTTGAGTCATTGTTAGTTCCCTTTGTCTTGTTATGTGGCCGAACCAATTTATCTGTTGTTTCTTTATGTATTCGATGGCTGGTTCAATTTCGAGTTTCTTCCTCAGGTCAGTGTTTCTTACTCTGTCCCTTAAGCTGTTTCCTGTCATTCTTATGACACATTTCATTTCGGTGGTCGTTATCTTTCTTATTGTTCTAGAGTCCAGCGTCCAATTCTGGCACTGATAACTCAGAGTTGGTAGAAAAATTGATTTGTATATTGCCCTTTTTGCTTCCGTAGTTATTGCTTTGTTGTTCAATAGTGTTGATACTTGGCCTATAACTTGGCATGCTTTGTTACACCTTATATCTATCTCTGTCTCTTGGTTATTGTCTTGTGTTAACGTGCTACCCAGATATTTAAAATTGTCTACTTGCTTCAAAGTGGATATATCAAAGATCACAAATTAAGAATGTTTAAAATGAGCTGGAGAAACCATAAATATCATTATAAACGTAAATACAAGAAAATCTACATTTATTGCACATGCTTTTATTTTTCTTCGTTCGCCAGCTTTGACCTCTGACGAAGTCCCTGGAGACTAGAAACTTAATTTTGCTTGTTAATCCATTTTTACCTGGCAGCCGTGTGCACATGGGTCCCTCACCGCACAGGCAGATAACTCCGACTTTGGAGGTACTCATATTTTTTTCCGTCGATGAGTAATTGATGTTTCAAACCGGGCCTCACTGCTGAGACCAGGGGTGGTTGCCGCAGAGAGAAAATCATAAATAAAAATCCCAACTGGTGCAGCCGGATTTGAACCCACAACCTCTCTGTCTCGAAACCGGCGTCTTGCCTCGAGACCAACCAGTCCCCCATTGGACATGCGATGCGAAAAGAAAGCACTGCAAATACTATAACAACAGACAGAATGAATGGAAAGAAGAGTAGATAGAAACCAAGAGAAAATATATTGAACAGCTTATCCAAATGGTATAATAGAAGATTATTGACTGAAATTATGGTATGCTTTAACATAATAAAGATCACTGACTGAAATTATGGTATGTTTTAACATAATAAAAGATCACTGACTGAAATTATGGTATGTTTTAAGGATCGGGAGATGTGGAGAGCTACCCAACTAGCACGGCACCTGATGATGATGATGATGATGATGACGTAACAAGCTCACGTCCTTCGACCGAAAGCCATTTATGTTATTCAATAATTATAATAATAACCTGCCTTGCTTACAGGCGTCGGTGATCATGTCTCTCCACAACTATCTATATCTACATCTGTTTGTTATTTCTATCGTTGACTTTTACGAAACCATTCTCTTAAAATGTCTCGTATTTTTTTCTCTCTGCTTCCATCTTTCGCTTTTCCCCTCGATTTGTCCTGTTGTCACAGTATATTCTAGCTCTTTCCTCTTGGCTACATGTTGTGGCTACCGGATACCAGACCGCAGTTAAGAAACAAAGTAATAGAGTCACCGTCACGTGCCATGCATGACGTCAGAGACGGCTAGGGAAGGTACGGTCAAGGTCTTCGCCGGTGCCACGGAGTTCGTTCATTCAAGTTGAAGCTATTTTCAGTACTTTCGCTGATTGTGGGGAATGCGCCTCGTACTGGTGAACGTGCTGAGGTGGGGATCTGAGCACAATGGGGCTGCCTGTTGTGCAAAGATGAAGATCTTCTGACTAGACTTAATCCTTTGTTCTACTAGTTGAAGTCAGAATTGTTTGTAATTTCTTTAGTTTATCATCATCAAGTGCCGGATCGAAGGTCGGCTACCATGGAGCGCCATTCAGCTCTGTCTATTGCTTTGGTGGTGCAGGTTGTCATAGGCTGACTTGTCCATCTTTAGATGTTACTTGTCCACGTCAGTCTTGGTCTGCCTCTGCCTCTTTTACCTTGTATTCTCCCCTCCAGGATTACTTTTAGAGGGCTGTTGTGTCTTTTAACATGCTCTAAAAGTCTCATTTGTCCTTCTTGAATTGTGTTTAGTAGTTCTTTTCATTTTTATTTTTAATTGTTTTAAGACTTCGTCTTTTGTTTTCTATTCTATCTAATTCTTCCTATTCTTCTATAAATCCATATTTCAAAGGTTTCAATTTTCTGTTCTGTCTTCTTGTCTAAATGCCCATGTTTCTGCACCATACAGGAATGGTAAGAAAATATAACATTTTGCTATTCCTAATTTTAGCTCTGGTTTTATTTGTTTTGATGTTAGTATGTTCTTCGTGGCATTAAAATTACTTTTTGCCATTCCTATTCTCTTGTTTATTTCCGTTTTAAATTTTCCATCACTGGTTATAGAAGTCCAAAGTAGCTGTAGCTCTGTCTCCAGGTTTATTCCTTCAACTTTGATATCCACTTGCACGTTTTGAGCATTATCTTTGTTTATGATCATAATTTTAGTCTTTTTGATATTCATATGTAATTTCTTTTTTTCTTCTTGTCATGTTTATTTCATTAAGTAATTGTTGTAGATCTTTAGGATTTTCTGCTATTAATACAGTATGTTCTTCTTTCCTTCCTCATTTGTCATTAAGCGTTAAGGGGAGATATCATTTTGCGGTCTTTTGCTCTTCTGTTCGTTTCTGCTGCTATGTTTCCTAGTGCTTCTAATATTCCATCGATACATCTTTTTCGTAGTCGACCCTTGGGTCTGGTGTTCTCACAACGCTTATTGAAGACTCGTTGTGTTGTGTCACTCTGCCTTGTCTTGTGGCCAAACCATTTTATCTGTTGTTTCTTTATATATTCTATGGCGGGACTATTCCTAGCTGTTTTCTCAGTTCTTCATTTCTGATCTTATCTTTCAGACTGTTTCCTGTCATTCGTCTAACACATTTCATCTCTGTAGAGGTTATTTTTCTTATTGTTCTTGCATCTAGAATCCAGGTCTGGCATTGGTAGCACAACGTTGGGATGAAGATTGTATTGTATAGTGCTTGTTTTGCCTCCAGAGTTATTTCCTTGTTGGACAATAGTGGTGATAACTGTCCAATGATTTGACAAGCTTTGATGCATCTTGAGTCTATCTCTGCTGTTTGAGAATTGTCGTTTGTCACTAAACTTCCTAGGTATTTGAATTCCTCTACCAGTTTTAGTTGCCTGCCTTCTATAGTTTTGTTAATGTTCTGTTTCTCTTTTGCGACATTCATGACTTCTGTTTTGTTGATGTTGATTTTTATGTTGTATTTTAATACAGTATCATCAAACACAAAACTTAGG
The DNA here is from genome assembly GCA_032433765.1 of Megaustenia siamemsis. Lineage (NCBI taxonomy): Eukaryota > Metazoa > Mollusca > Gastropoda > Stylommatophora > Ariophantidae > Megaustenia > Megaustenia siamemsis. The sequence continues at coordinate 17,234,170 of JAVIAB010000145.1, read as the reverse complement.
CTATTCAAATCTAATGTACTATCAACCCTTACGTATGAGTGTGGAAGCTGGAAAACAACAAGAGACATATAAAAAAAGTTGAACGCATTCGAAAATAAATGTCTAAGGAAAATACTTGGTATAGCGTGGAACGAATTCAAAACAAACGAGGAAATTAGAGAAATCGCACAATCAACCACTAATATCTTCAGTAATAAAGAAAAGACGATGGTCATATGTTGGACATGTGATGAGAAGAGATAATAACCGAATAGCAAAGCAAGCCCTCATGTGGGAAACAACAGGTAAGAGGAAAATGAGGAAAACCCAGAGAGACACTGAGAAGAACATTGATGAGAGAGGCAAGAGCAGCAGGAATCGGCTCCCTCGATGAGATAGAGCTGCTTGCACAGAACAGAGACACATGGCGAGATTTGATAAAATATCTTTAAAAGAATTGAAAACTGCTAGAATAAAAATTTAGATAAGAGAAGGTGTATCTTGGTCTACGCCCTATGGGCCGGCTACGGCTTGAGAGGTCAATAGATAGATAGATAGATAGATAGATAGATAGATAGATAGATAGATAGATAGATAGATAGATAGATAGATAGATAGATAGATAGATAGATAGATAGATAGATAGATAGATCATCATATTATATATATATATATATATATATATGTATATATATATATATATATATATATATATAATGTCTGTTAATAAAAATATTTAACCCAACTGATGTCCCATACTTTTTCCACCACTCTTTTTACCGTCGCTTACCACTGGAACATTTTCGCCCTCGGTGTAGCCTCGGCGCGGTTTATCTACACCTCACCCTGGGACCGGCATTTCGTCCGAGAGTTTTTTTTTTTCTCTCTTCGCTTTCAATGACTGTTGAAACATAGGAAGGCAAGGATCGTTTCTCGTGAGCCCACGTCATCGTTATTATTAGACGGAATGATCACAGCATGCGATAACGGCCTTACTTGGGAGTAAACCTTCTGCTGACGTTGAGGTAATATTGTTATCTGCTTTCAGAGTGTCGACTTTACAGCCGGTTGATAATAAATGAGTTTTGTGTTTACTGGTGTTCACAGTAAGTGGATTTTGTGTTAGCAGTAAGTAGATTTTTATGTTTACATTTTAGGGTGAGGTTTTGTGTTAAAAGTAAGTGGGTTTCGTGTTAACACTATTAACAGTAAGTAGATTTTATGTTAACATTAAGTGGGGTTTGTGTTTAACAGTAAGTAGATTTTATGTTAACATTAAGTGGATTTTGTGTTTAACAGTAAGTAGATTTTATGCTAACATTAAGTGGGTTTTGTGTTAACAGTAAGTAGTTTTTATGTTTATATTAGGTGGGTTTGTTTTAACAGTAAGTAGTTATTTTATGTTAACATTAAGAGGGGTTTTGTTAAATGTAAGTAGATTTTATGTTAACATTAAGTGGGTTTTGTGTTAACAATAAGTAGATTTTGTGTTAACAGTAAGTAGATTTTATGTTAACAGTAAGTGGGTTTTGTGTTAACTGTAAGTAGATTTTATGTTAATATTAAGTGGGGTTTGTGTTAACTGAAAGTAGATTTTATGTTAACATTAAGTGGGGTATGTGTTAACTGTAAGTATATTTTATGTTAACATTGAGTGGGGTTTGTGTTAACTAAGTAAATTTTATGTTAGCATTAATTGGGGTTTGTGTTAACTGTAAGTAGATTTTATGTTAATATTAAGCAGGGTTTGTGTTAACTGTAAGTAGATTTTATGTTAACATTAAGTGGGGTTTGTGTTAACTGTAAGTAGATTTTATGTTAACATTAAGTGGGATTTGTGTTAACTGTAAGTAATTTTTTTGTTAACATTAAATGGGGCTTGTGTTAACTGTACGTAGATTTTATGTCAACATTAATTGGGATTTGTGTTAACTGTAAGTAGATTTTATGTTAATATTAAGTGGGGTTTGTGTTAACTGTAAGTATATTTTATGTTAACATTAAGTGGTGTTTGTGTTAACTAAGTAAATTTTATGTTATCATTAATTGGGGTTTGTGTTACTGTAAGTAGATTTTATGTTAACATTAAGTGGAGTTTGTGTTAACTGTAAGTAGATTTTATGTTAATATTAAGCGGGGTTAGTGTTAACTGTAAGTAGATTTTATGTTAACATTAAGTGTGGTTTGTGTTTAACAGTAAGTAGATTTTATGTTAACATTACGTGGATTTTGTGTTTAACTGTACGTAGATTTTATTTTAACATTAAGTAGGGTTTGTGTTAACTGTAAGTAGATTTTATGTTAACATTAAGTCGGGTTTGTGTTAACTGTAAGTAGATTTTATGTTAACATTAAGTGGGGTTTGTGTTAACTGTAAGTAATTTTATGTTAACATTAAGTGGGTTTGTGTTAACTGTACGTAGATTTTATGTCAACATTAAGTGGGATTTGTGTTAACTGTAAGTAGATTTTATGTTAACATTAAGTGGGGTTTGTGTTAACTGTAAGTAGATTTCATATTAACATTAAGTGGGGTTTGTGTTAACTGTAAGTACATTTTATGTTAACATTTGTGCGGGTTTGTGTTAACTGTACGTAGATTTTATGTTAATATTAAGTGGGGTTTGTGTTAACTGTAAGTAGATTTTATGTTAACAGTGAGCGGTATGTTAAGTGGAGTTTTGTTTATGTTTTTTAGTGGTAGAAGGAATTTTTAGATGTTTTTTTTATGTTTTAACAATAAGTGGACTGTCAGGATTGTGTTTGTTGTCTTTTTTCTTCGTTGGCGTTGCAGGATTATGTGTCTCTTTTGCGTTATACTAAGTTGGTTTTTGTGTCTATTTGTTTTAATAGTAATTGTTTTTTTTTGTCTATTTGTTTTAGTAGTAAGTGTTTTTTTTTGCCTACCTGTTTTAGTAGTAAGTGGTTTTTTGCCTACTTGTTTAGTAGTAAGTGGTTTTTTTGCCTACTTATTTTAATGGTAATTGTTTTTTTGCCTACTTGTTTTAGTAGTAAGTGGTTTTTTTGCCTACTTGTGTTAGTAGTAAGTGGCTTTTTTGCCTGCTTGTTTTAGCAGTAAGTGGTTTTTTTGCCTACTTGTGTTAGTAGTAAGTGGCTTTTTTGCCTACTTGTTTTAGCAGTAAGTGGTTTTTTTTGCCTACTTGTGTTAGCAGTAAGTGGTTTTTTTTGCCTACTTGTGTTAGTAGTAAGTGGCTTTTTTGCCTGCTTGTGTTAGCAGTAAGTGGTTTGTTTGCCTACTTGTGTTAGTAGTAAGTGGCTTTTTTGCCTGCTTGTGTTAGCAGTAAGTGGTTTTTTTGCCTACTTGTGTTAGTAGTAAGTGGTTTTTTTGCCAACTTGTTTTAGTAGTAAGTGGCTTTTTTGCCTGCTTGTGTTAGCAGTAAGTGGTTTTTTTGCCTACTTGTTTTAGCAGTAAGTGGTTTTTTTGCCTACTTGTGTTAGCAGTAAGTGGTTTTTTTGCCTACTTGTGTTAGTAGTAAGTGGTTTTTTTTGCCAACTTGTTTTCATAGATTGGTTATTGTGGTCTACTTGTTTTAGCAGTAAGTGGATGTTGTGCCTGTGATGTGACCAACTGTTAGCTTGGTTGATATTGCTGATGCAGTCAATTATTGTTGTGCAGCTAATACCATCATCATCAAGTGCCATACCAAGACACATTGGCATTCATGTTTCTCTAGCTATCTTACTTCAATGCACCTTATTAATCCTATTGTTGATTTATATCTGTAATTTAAAAAAAGTAAAGTACCCCCGTCACGCCAAGTGGCGTATAGGGAATATGGTGTTAGTGACCATAAATTTTACAGACCTTCAGCGCATGATTTATCGATAATGTGGTGGGTATTACACCCGTGCCGCTTTACTTTCCCAGAAAAATATCCGGTACACATTAAAGGCTGGGTAAACCCGAAAGACCGTTTCCGGTTGTTTCCAAAATGGAGGAATTATTTTTCTCCGGCTTGGTATAGAACCGTTGATCAGAGGTTTAACAAGCCGCTATCGTAAAAACGATGTTGTTAATGAAACGTAGACCTGATACAGAATGTGTAAATTAGCAGTAGATAGTAGTGATAGTTTTTTCGGCCCTAAAACAACAACAAAAATAGGATTCTGGAATGTGCGAACAATGGCCGCTCCGACGAAACATGCACAGGTCGCGAGCGAGATGGACAGATACGATCTAGATATTTTAGGATTAAGCGAAATGCGCTGGCCTGGAACAGGTAGGAGATCTATTGATAATAAAATAGTAGTTTTTTTCTGGAAGGGAAGATGGAAAACACCGTGAAGGAGTAGGCATAATGATGACAGACAAAGCTGCATGAAGTTTATTAGAATGGGAACCGGTAAATAGCCGTCTGATACGAACACGATACAAAACAAAACATGGAAGACTTTCAATTATTCAATGTTATGCGCCTACTAACGAAGCTGATGATGAAGTTAAGGATGATTTTTATAACCAACTGCAACAACTTATAAACAAAATACCAAAACACGATCTTTTAATTGTAATGGGAGACTTCAACGCCAAAGTAGGACAAGATAACGCAGGAGTGGAACATGTGATGGGGAGAGAAGGCTGTAATACAACAAGTCAGAATGGAGAAAGATTAATAGAATTATGTTTAATAGAAAATTTAGTTATAGGTGGGACATTATTTTCCACATAAAAATATCCACAAAACAACATGGATATCTCCTGATGATAGAACATCAAATCAAATTGACCACCTATGTATTAAACAACAATTCAGATCATCATTAATAGATGTAAGAGCATACAGAGGTGCTGATGTTAATAGTGACCACAACCTGTGCATTGGGAAAATAAGATTAAAATTTAGAAACCAACAGAAGAGGTCAATTACACATAAAATTGATAGTCATAAACTGAAAGATGAAGCAATAAAGGAAAAGTTTAACATAGAGCTAAGTAATTGTTATTCAGCACTTGGTGAAATAGACTTAGATATCAATGAAATGTGGGACTCACAGAGCAAAATACTAATGACAGCAGCAGAAGCAAGTGCTGGACTGAAGAAAATGGAAAAACGAGCTTGGATCTCAGACACCACATGGAAATACATCAAAGAAAGAAGAGAAGCGAAGAGAGCCATGACTAATGTAAAGACAGATCTTGGAAAGGTTCTGGCAAAAGCAACATACAAAGAATTAGACAACAAAGTGAAAAGTTCGGCAAGAAGAGATACAAGAGCTTATATAGACAACTTGGCAGAGAAAGCAGAGACAGCTGCAATTACAGGAGACAGCAGAACTCTTTATACTGTACAAAAGATGCTGACAAACACCTATACATCCAGTGGAACACCAATTCTAGACAAATCTGGATTAATGCTAACAACAAGCGCAGACATAAAAGCCCGTTGGGCGGAACACTTCAAAGAAATTCTTAACCGTCCACTACCTCACAGTTTAATAGATTTTGAAGCTGAAACACCAGCAGCAGAATTAGATGTAAATTTAGATGACTTCACCTTGAGTGAAATAGAAACCACCTTAAAGCTAATGACCAATAACAAGGCTGCTGGAGAGGATAAGTTAACAGCTGAGATCCTCAAGGCAATTGATAGCCATAATTTAATACATCTCCAAAAAATGTTCAACATCATTTGGAAAACAGAGAAGACGCCTCATAAATGGAAAAAAGGAATCATTGTTAAGATCCCAAAAAGGGCAATCTTAGAGATTGTAACAATTGGAGAGGCGTGACACTTTTGTCAGTTGCCTCAAAATTATTCTGTAAAATCATCCTAAATAGAATAAAGGATTCAATAGATACAGTAATGCGTGAAGAACATGCTGGGTTTAGAAAAGGGAGAAGCTGTCTTGACCACATTTTCACTCTACGACTTATATTGGAGGAACACATTGAAAAGCAAAAACCTTTTGTACTTAACTTCATCGACTTCAAAAAAGCATTTGATAGTATTCATAGAGATTCTTTGTGGAAAATTCTGAAGCAATATGGCTTACCATCAAAAATCATAAATATTATCAAAGACATGTATGATGGTTACACATGTGCAGTTCGAACAGAGGAAGGACTGAGCGAATGTTTCCCAATAGAAACTGGGGTTAAACAAGGATGTATTTTATCGCCCTTGTTATTTGGAATTGTTATGGACTTCATAATGAAGAAATGCTGCACTGGTAATAAAGGCATCGAATGGATACAAGGAGACCATTTGGAGGACCTGGACTTTGCTGATGACATAGTTCTCATCAGCAATCAGATAAAAACGATGCAGGAAAACACAAATGAACTATCATCAATAGCCAGCAAAATTGGGCTTGAGGTCAATCATGAAAAGACTAAAGTCATGAAAAGTTTAATTCCAACAAGTGACAAAATATACATGGAAAACAAACCAGTAGAAGAGATCGATCACTTCATCTATCTTGGAAGTCACATTGATCGAGAAGGGGATACGAGCAAAGAAATTAGAATCAGACTGGCTAAAGCAGCAATGTCTTTCAGAAGCCTTGAAAAGTTGTGGAAATCAAAACTCATTAGCACAAACACAAAACTTAGGCTATTCAAATCAAATGTACTATCAACCCTTACGTATGCGTGTGAAAGCTGGAAAACAACAAGAGATATAGAAACAAAGTTGAACGCATTCGAAAATAAATGTCTAAGGAAAATACTTGGTATAGAATGGAACGAATTCAAAACAAACGAGGAAATTAGAGAAATCGCCAATCAACCACTAATATCTTCAGTAATAAAGAAAAGACGATGGTCATACGTTGGACATGTGATGAGAAGAGATAATAATCGAATAGCAAAGCAAGCCCTCATATGGGAAACAACAGGTAAAAGAAAAAGAGGAAGACCCAGGGAGACACTGAGAAGAACATTGATGAGAGAGGCAAGAGCAGCAGGAATCGGCTCCCTCAATGAGATAGAGCTGCATGCACAGAACAGAGACAAATGGCGAGATTTGATAAAATATCTTTAAAAGAAAACTGCTAGAACAAAAATTCAGATAAGAGAAGGAGTATCTTGGTCTACGCCCTATGGGCCGGCTACGGCTCGAAAGGTCAATAGAATAGAATAGATTAAACGGTTTCTTTGAGTTGTGACCACTCTTGTGGCTCCATTATTGATGTTTTGTTGTCCATAGTGGTCAATTATCGCCTCGGAAGTTTCCCTCGATAATTATACTCATTTACTATTATTTGCCTAAGAAAAAACTAAGGATAGCAAAATGTTAAGTCTTCTCAATATTCCTGTATGGTGCAGAAACATGGAAATTATACAGGAAAACAAAACAGAAAATTGAAGCCTTTGAAATGTGGATTTATAGAAATATCGGAAGATTTATTTTATGGTTATTTGGTTATGGAAGGCCCCAGTATCACTACAAACGAATTAAAATCCATAATTTCTCAACCGCCCGTGCCAGCGGAATCATCCAATTAATATCTCATCTCTCAAACAAAGAAAGGTAGCTGTAGTCCCCATCGTAGCAGTCTCAGCACACGCCAAAAGACATAAGGCGAGACCGCGCAGAAAGTAAACACAGCCAACTGTTCCCTGTCATACGATATAATCACTCATCGTAAACAATTTGAATATCGAAACACGATCAAAACGGATGAGACACACATTTCACGGTGTGCACAGAGCACTTAACTCAGTAGCTCCTGCAACAAGCCGGACTTGGAATATGAGGAAACTGCAATAATGAACACTTTTCATGAATAATCTTCAATGGTTCCTGCCGCCTATCCACCATATACCGGAAGTTCACGTCCTCTTTTGAAAATGATGATCGTCGTATTTTTAAAAAAAATGTATAGCGCTTGATGATGTTAGGCCATCGTTGTTGACTCCAATTCCGAATATATAAACACACAGTTCATTGTCAGATTATCCCCGTCGCACATCAAACAACAGACCGTAAGATTAGCGTACGGCCGGTCTAGGGATGTACAATGAGCCATTCCAAATAGGGAGAACTGGATGGAAAGAAAAGAAAACAAACGATGAAGTTTAAAAAAAAAACTAAAATGAAAATAGAACTACTAAACACAATTAGAACAAGACAAATGACATTTTTGGGACATGTTAAAAGACTCAACAGCCTAATAAAATTAATTTTGGAAGAGAGAATACGAGGTAAAAGAGGCAGAGCAGACCAAGACTTACATGGACGAGTAACATCAAAAGATGGACAAGTCAACCTATGACAATCTGCACCATGAAAGCAAGAGACAGAGTGGAATGGTGCTCCATGGTAGCCAACCTTCGATGCGGAGACGGCACACAATGATGATGATGATGATTATTTGTCTGCAGAATAAACCACTGTAAACTACTATTCGTGCTGTTTCGTTCTATAAATGTTTGTCTGCAACGCATGTTATTGAGTTATTGAGTTATTTGCAGGTCATCATCATTGCACTCCGAACATGTCCATAGGTGCTCAGATCTCCTCCTCAGCAATTCCCTCATTGTCCAGCGACTGACGACTCGAGTTCTGTGTTGGTTGATTAGTCTTCTTACACGTCCACTAAGTTTATAACGCAAGTATTAATAATTAATATTTAGTCTTAATATGAAAAATACAGATACACAATTTATTCCCAAGCTGGTTGGTCTTGAGTCAAGAAGTCGGCCTCGAGACAGATAGGTTGTGGGTTCAAATCCTGGGTACACCGGTTGGGATTTTTATTTACGATTTCTCTCTGCGGCAACTACCCCTGGTCTCAGCAGCGAGGCCCGGCTTGAAACATTAATTACACATCGGCGGAAAAAAATATGAGTACCTCCGAAGGCGGAGTTATCTGCCTGTGCGGCGAGGGACCCTGTGCATACAGCTGTCAGGGAAAAATGGATTAACACGCAAAATTCAGTTCCTAGTCTCTAGGGACTTCGTCAGAGGTAAAAGCTGGCGAACGGAAAAAAAAAATTCCTAAGCTGTGATCGTAACCCGATGCTATAGTCATGAGAACACCTGCGTGAAAGACATCGCCAATGATAGCTATAATGTAAATAATCTAAGGTATGCTGATTATACAGTCTTAATCGATATGAGTGAAAATGAGTTACGAGAAATGTTGGGCATTATAGTGAAAGAAAGCAAAAAATAAAGGACTCAGCCTTAATAGCAAAAAGACAGAAGTAATGGTAACAACAAAGCAAAAGACATCACTTCAGTGCAAAATAAAGACAAGTGGAACAATATTGAATCAGGTAAATGAATTTAAATATTTTGGAACTTTGTTAACCTCAGACGGAAGATGGACAAAAGAGGTGAGATGCAGAATGGCTCAGGCAAAAACAGCTTTCCAAAAAAATGAGGGAGATGCTATGAAATCTATTTTTGACAATAGAAACAAGAAAAAAAGTTGTTAAATGTTATGTAGAGCCAGTCTTAACATATGGATGTGAATCATGGACAATATGACAACAGACAAGAAAGTCACTGGAGTATGTAGAAATGTGGTTTTACATAAGAATGTTGAGAATACCATGGACAGATAAGAAGAGTAATGAAAATGTTCTGAAAGAGGTCAAAACAAAAAAGAGAGCTAATTTCCAATATTAGGAAGAAATAATCATCATTTTTGGCGATGTAATGAGAAGAGAACAACTGGAATATATTAATAATGGAATATAAACAGCTCAAATACATTGTAACAACTGGGACAATTGAGGGACGAAGGGATAGAGGGACAATGAAGAGAAACGAAACGAGACAGCTTAAGAGAATGGCTTGGCAGAAGGTCAACAACATAAATGATAAATAACTGTCGAGATCGAAAGTTGTGGAGAGACATGATCACCTACGCCAGCAGGCATGGTACTTGATGATGATGATGAATTATAGCTAATTTTTAGTTGGCTGAGTTGGCAGTGTTCCCTAGCGTTTGGCTTCTCGTGGCAAGGCGCAGTGCCAAGGAGTACGGGTTCGATCCAGTTTCGGACCATATATTGTTCTTTGTTTTTTTTTTTTTTTCTGTTGTTGATTATTTGTCATTTTCCCGTGTGCTGTAAACATACCCCTTCCTCTGAAATGATTCGTTGCTCTCAACAGATTTCTGTAGTTTCACTTTACATAGTCTCTCTATACATTCTTGTTTATTCCCTGAATCTCCACGATTCACCTCCGTATATTTGCCGCTATGTAACATCACATGACTCTTTGTTCTTAATTCTATTGACAAAAGCAGATTACACCAAAATGTTTTTTTATTTGTTTCATGGAATACTGTCATCGTCTGTCTATTCTGCCCTGTGTTGCTAATCTAAATACAATGATTTGGAAAGCTAGTCAGACGGTTATAAACTCGTTGATCATTCAAGCATGCCCATTTATGTAACCATTTTATCTGTTTGTTTACATTAGACCAACAATAATTCCATTTTCTTTTCCGTCCTTAAAGTACCGTTATGGGGGCATCAGACTCATTGTTTTGTTGTTTACATCGCTACAGAGTTTAGTGCTCTGTGCACACATTGAGCTGTGCATTTTATCCGTTTTAATTGTGTTTCGATATTCCGATTGCTTACGATGAATGATGATATCGTATGACGGCGAACAGATGGCTGTGTTCACTTTCTGTGCGGTTTCGCCTAGTTTTTTGGCGTGTAGTGAGACTGTATGATGGGGACTGCAGCTACCTTTCTTTGTTTGAGAGATGAGATATTATCTCGGAAGATTCCACTGGCACGGGCGGTTGAGCAATTATGGTATTTTAATTAGTTTACTGTAATACTGGGTGTTACCGGGGCTTCATTATGAGGGAAGTAGAGAATAGTGACACTGTGACCTTCCAAGCATGTCGTAAGAAGCGACTAAGGAGGTTTATCGATGGCTTGACAAGCTGTCATTGTAAAAAGTATTGTTATGGAAACAGAACCATAGATTTTAGAAGCAGTGATCTCTGCAATATGTGCCATTTTGGCACGCAAGGTTTCTGCTTTTGAGATTGTGGTTCTGCCCTATGTGCCGTCTTCGGCTCGAAAGGACAATAGATAGAGATAGATAGAATACTGGGGCCTTCCATAACCATAACCTTACATTGCGCTGTATATTTGCGCCATTCGGACCGGTACATTTTGATCTGGATCCTTCCAGCGTCGTTAGACGTTGAGTACGATTTGTCGTATTTTTCGCCTTCCATCTCTATTCGTGACGAAATGTTCGATCTGATCTAATTAGTCAATTCCAGCCAACTTTGCTTCCCTTCTACGTGTTCTTTTTAGTGTTTCTCTAGGTCTTCCACTTTTTCTGTATCCTGATGTTTCCCATATAAGATCCTGTTTTGGAATTCACTTGTATCTTCTCAACAATGTACATTCGACATCAGAAATACACAATTTGGGAACAAGGTAGCTTTCAATACCTCTTGTTGGGAACAAGGTAGCTTTCAATACCTCTTGTTGGGAACAAGGTAGCTTTCAATACCTCTTGTTGGGGACAAGGTAGCTTTCAATACCTCTTGTTGGGAACAATGTAGCTTTCAATACCTCTTGTTGGGAACAAGGTAGCTTTCAATACCTCTTGTTGGGAACAAGGTAGCTTTCAATACCTCTTGTTCGGAACAAGGTAGCTTTCAATACCTCTTGTGGGGACAAGGTAGCTTTCAATACCTCTTGTTGGGAACAATGTAGCTTTCAATACCTCTTGATCAGACATCCTGTTTTTTTTTTAAATTAAATAGGATATCGATCACTGTTCACTGATCTGGTCTGCAGTATTGAATCGATGATTGTTGTCAATCAAAAATACCACAAGTGTATCTTATTTTTCTTCTTCTTTCCTTCCTCATTTGCTTTTCAGCGTCGAGGGGGTGGGTGTTTATATAGCTAATATTTTTTTTACAAATATTTATTACTAACAATATTACTACAATGTACACTACTATCTACTCAACTATTACTACAATTTATTCCACTACAATCCTATCAATAAGATTTATTTTAGTCAATGGTATTACCTCTTTTTATGTTTGTTGAATCGATTGTTTGAGCATTTACATATATTACTACAATTTGCTATACTATCTGCTACATATAGAACTACAATTTGCTCTACTATATGCTACATATATTACTACAATTTGCTATACTATCTACTACATATAGATTTACAATTTGCTCTACTATCTGCTATATATATTACCACAATTTGCTATACTATCTACTACATATATTACTACAATTTACCACACTATCTACTACATATATTACTACAATTTGCTCTACTATCTACTACATATATTACTACAATTTGCTCTACTATCTACTACATATAGAACTACAATTTGCTCTACTATCTACTACATATAGAACTACAATTTACTCTACTATCTACTACATATATTACTACAATTTACCACACTATCTACTACATATATTACTACAATTTACTCTACTATCTACTACATATATTACTACAATTTGCTCTACTATCTACTACATATATTACTAACATTCGCTATTCTATCTACTACATATATTACTATAATTTACTCTACTATCTACTCAACTATTACTACAATTTACTCTACTATCTACTACATATATTACTACAATTTACTCTACTATCTACTCAACTATTACTACAATTTACTCCACTATATACTGCATATATTACTGCAATGTACTCCATTATCTGCTCAACTATTACTACAATATGCTCCACCACCTACTCAACTACTACGACTGCTGCTACTATTTACTACACCAATTACTCCACCTCTACAAATACAATTTACTACAACATATATTCCACCATCTACCTTACTTTCTACATCATTATCTACTCCACCATATACTACTACTATTAACCCCACCATCTACTCCACTATCTACTCCACCATATACTACTACTATCAACCCCACCATCTACTCCACTATCTACTCCACCATATACTACTACTATTAACCCCACCATCTACTCCACTATCTACTCCACTATCTATTCCACCATATACTACTAGTATTAACCCCATCATCTACTCCACTATCTACTCCACCATATACTACTACTATTAAACCCACCATCTACTCCACTATCTACTCCACCATATACTACTACTATTAACCCCACCATCTACTCCACCATCTACTCCACTATCTGCTCCACCATATACTACTACTATTAACCCCACCATTTACTCCACTATCTACTCCACCATATACAATTATTATTAACCCCACCATCTACTCCACCTTCTACTCCACTACCTATTCCACCATATACTACTACTATTAATCCCACCATCTACTCCACTATCTATTCCACCATATACTACTACAATTAACTCCACCATCTACTCCACTATCTATTCCACCATATACTACTACTATTAACCCCACCATCTACTCCACTATCTATTCCACCATATACTACTACTATTAACCCCACCATCTACTCCACTATCTATTCCACCATATACTACTACTATTAACTCCACCATATACTACTACTATTAACCCCACCATCTACACCACTATCTATTCCACCATATACTACTACTATTAACTCCACCATCTACTCCACCATCTACTCCACCTTCTACTCCACTATCTACTCCAGTATCTATTCCACCATATACTACTACTATTAACCCCACCATCTACTCCACCATCTAATCCACTATCTACTCCACTATCTACTCCACCATATACTACTACTATTAACCCCACCATCTACACCACTATCTATTCCACCATATACTACTACTATTAACCCCACCATCTTCTCCACCATCTACTCCACCTTCTACTCCACTATCTACTCCAGTATCTGTTCCACCATATACTACTACTATTAACCCCACCATCTACTCCACCATCTAATCCACTATCTACTCCACTATCTACTCCACCATATACTACTACTATTAACTCCACCATCTACTCCACCTATACTACTACTACTATTTACTCTACCATTAACTCCACCTTCTACTCCACTATCTACTTACCATATACTACTACTATTAACTCCACCATCTACTCCACCTATACTACTACTACTATTTACTCTACCATTAACTCCACCTTCTTCTCCACTATCTACTCCACCATATACTGCTACTATTAACTCCACCATCTACTCCACCTATACTACTTCTACTATTTACTCTACCATTAACTCTACCTTCTACTCCCCTATTACAACAATTTATCCCACCACACAATATTACTACTTCTACAATCCAATCATTTTCACCTACTACAATCATCGTTACACCTTCCTTCTCTCCAAATTGTATACTTTTATTAACAGTTAATATTATATCACCAACTACTACACTGTCCACAAATCTATCACAAAATTACCACTTTCCATCATCTGGGACAAAACATTCTCTTGTGTTTACTCGCTTCCAGTATCACAGTATGTGATTCCCATATGGTATAGATTCCAAGAGTGGAATATATTCATAATATAGTTTCATTATTATATTTGTATACGTTATCGTTAATTTGCTTGATCAGCAAATTCGTTAATTTTTCTCCTTATTTATTCTTTCATTATTTTGTTTAGTCCAGCAATTATGTTTTCATTTCTTTCCCGATTTCTTTTTTTATATATTTTTTTTTTAATAGTGTCTATTCCAGTAATGCTTTCGGATGTTAATGGTAGAGTTGATCTTTTGATGCTAGCTTTCTCTATGTTGTTTGTTTGTGAGTTGTTGGTTTGTGAGTTGTTGGTTTGTGAGTTGTTGGTTTGTGAGTTGTTGGTTTGAGAGCTGTTGCTTTGTGAGTTGTTGGTTGGTGAGTTGTTGGTTTGTGAGTTGTTCGTTTGTGAGTTGTTGGTTTGTTATTTGTTGCTTTGTTAGTTGCTCATTCGTGAGTTGTTCTTTTGTGAGTTCTTGGTTTGTGAACTGTTGGTTTGTGAGCTGTTGGTTTGTGAGTTGTTGGTTGGTGAGTTGTTGGTTTGTATGTTGTTGGTTTGTGAGTTTTTGGTTTGTGAATTGTTGGTTTGTGAGTTGTTGGTCTCTTAGTTGCTCATTTGTGAGTTGTTCTTTTGTAAGTTGTTGGTTTGTGAGTTGTTGGTTTGTGAGTTGTTGGTTTTTGAGTTGTTGGTTTGTGAGTTGTTGGTTCGTGAGTTGTTGGTTTGTGAGTTGTTGGTTTGTGAGTTGTTGGTTTGTGAGTTGATGGTTTGTGAGTTTTTATTTTGTGAGTTGTGAGTTAGTGGTTTGTGACCTGTAGTTTTGTGAGCTGTTGGTATATGAGTTGTACAGCATAGTTCTTCAACAAACACTTTCAACTCCCTATGGAGCATAGGTCTTCAACAAACACTTTCAACTCCCTATGGAGCATAGGTCTTCAACAAACACTTTCAACTCCCTGTGGAGTATAGGTCTTCAACAAACACTTTCAACTCCCTATGGAGTATAGGTCTTCAACAAACACTTTCTAAGCCGTTCTGTTTCTTGCCATTCTTTTATGATCGTTCCATATTTCCCCCACTTTCCTCATCTATACTTCCACCCGTCTTCTCCAAATATATTTTAGTCTTTCTCTGTGTCTACTCCTTTGAGGATTCAAAGAAAAGGCTTGTCGTGTGATAATCTCAGGTGAAATTCTTATATAAACTTCCATTATAATTCTTAACTATAATCTTGAATCTTCTATAAACTTCCATTATTATTCTTAGCTATAATCTTGAATCTTCTATAAACTTCCATTATTATTCTTAACTCTAATCTTGAATCTTCTATAAACTTCCATTATTATTCTTTACTCTAATCTTGAATCTTCTATAAACTTCCATTATTATTCTTAACTATATTCTTGAATATTCTTAAACTTCCATTATAATTCTGAATTTGAACTTCTTATTAAAGCCATCTCATGATTATCGTGAATAACGTTGTCCACGATGTGCTGCACTTTATAAATAATGGGAAAGCAGTATCAACGCACAGTTACACAAGCAGTTTGTTTAACATAACGATGACACTGCCCTCGTTACAACACTATATTTATCTGTGGATACACGATATATGTAGAACGCTGAGGCTACATCATGTCATGAATTTAATTAGCTTTCATATTTTCCTTCAAGAAAACATCAAAACTGTTTTTACTTTCAGAACCAAATCGTCAGCATATTTTGGCAAAGCAAAATTAACACACACAAAAAATTGGTTTAAGAAGTCAAAATAAGAGAGAATTCAGTAACGTTCTAGGCATATTGTTGTTGTTAGAACTGCCATTTTTCTTTTCTTTTTCTTCTTTTATATTCTTGTTTTCTTCCTTTTCTTTTTCCATATCTTCTTTTTCTTTGTTTCTTCTTTTGTCGTACTTTTCATCCTCCATTTCTTTTCTTACTCTTCCTCCTCTTCTTCGTCTCCTCATTCTTTTTATTATTCGTCTTTTCTTCTTCTTCTTCTTTTCATTGTCCTTATTATTTCTTCTTCTCTCTTAGTATTCTCTCTTTCTTGTCCGTGTTCTTCTTCTTTTCATTGTCCATGTTATTTTTTGTTCTCTCCTTGTGTCATGTTCTTCTCCTCAACTTTCTTCTTGTCCTCGTTCTTCATCTTTTGTCTACTTATTTTCTTCTTCTTTTCCTCTTTTTCTACGTTCTCTTGCTGTTTCTCCTTCTTCTTTCTTATTCATTCATCATATTATGCTTGTGTTTCTCTTCGTTCTTATTCATTCATCATATTATGCTTGTGTTTCTCTCATCGTTCTTATTCATTCATCATATTATGCTTGTATCTCTCTTCGTTCTTATTCATTCATCATATTATGTTTGTATCTCTCTTCGTTCTTATTTATTCATCATATTATGCTTGTATCTCTCTTCGTTCTTATTTATTCATCATATTATGCTTGTGGTTCTCTTCTTTCTTATTTCTTTTCCTTTTCTTGTTCTTGTCTTTCTACTTCTATTTCTTATTCTTCATAATTCCTTTCCGTCCTTCTCCCCACATTATTCCGCATCTACCAGACTATTGCTTCTCTCCACCGATCCTTCTTTAAAAAAAAAAAAGACGTTAAATGCGCCTAATTTACGTTATGTCATGATTCACATCAAGATTTAGGACCCTACATATCCGACTTCAACATGTCTTAACTCATCAATAAACTTGTCACTCCAAACTACTCGTGTTTCTTCTTCACTCCAACGAGAGAGCTCCAACTAGCCTTCAGTGCCTCTCCGCTATTTTAAGATTGAAGTTATTTCTTGCTCGAGCATCGCCTCTCACTTGTACCCCCTCCATGACTTTGATTGCCTCAACCTCTTGATTATCTGAAACCGTATTCCAATATCCCCCAAGGGAATATCTCTCAGCTCTCTCTCTCTCTCTCTCTCTCTCTCTCTCTCTCTCTCTCTGGCTACCCATTCTGTAAGTGCGTGTTGCATCTTGAGATTTAGCGTATAATTTATTTTCGGCTGAATTTATTTTTGTGTTTAATTAATAAATGTAATTGTTGCTGTCTGAATTTGCATGTTTGTTTCTACTTCAATCAACTGCAGCGACAGCAAATTTATTTTCTTGAACAAACTGACGGTTTTATCCAGTCCGTTGTAGCTAAGCAACAATCATCACCAGCTTGCAACATAAACATAAATGGGACAAATCTAAAGTAGGTAAAAAAAAATAACAAAAAAGTAAAATACCCCCGTCCGCCAAGTGGCGTATGGGAATTTGGTGTAGTGACCATCAATTTTACAGACCTTCGGCACATGATTTTTGGGGTAATGTGGTCTGTATTACGCCCGTGCCGCTTTACTTTCCCAGAAAAAAAAATCCGGTACCCATTTAAGGCTGGGTGAACCCGGAAGCCGTCGGTTAGGATCGAACACTACCCCTTGTCCTTTGTAGTCCAGTTCACTAACACTGAGTTATCGCGGCTCCCAAGACTGGCTCTACATAACATTTAAGAAAGTATTCTGATGTGTTCTTTTTTTTGTAAGCTGTCACCACACCTTGTAGAAGTGTGTGTTATACCCCACTGCTGCCTCTTCCCTTCGCCCTCATCGTCTGTGTGGCTACTGTCCAGGGTGAGGGAAGAGAAAACCAGAGTCATTCTCACCTGCCGCGCAAGTTGTGAGAGGGGAACAGGAAGGTTGGAAAACAAGGTCTCCGTCGGTACTACAGAGTTCGCACATCCTGATCTTAAGCCATCTTTAGTGCTTTCGCTAGAGTGTGGCTGGCGAACTTCATACCGGGGAACGTGCTGATGAGGGAATATGAGCAATATGGAGTTGTCCGTTGTGTAATGACGATGATGTGTCGACTAAACTAGACTAGATTACCTTTATGTTATGTTATGTTATGTTATGTTATGTTATGTTATGTTATGTTATGTTAGTATCATAGGAACAATATTAAAGGAAAAATTGAAAAAAAAGAAAAAAAATGGTATGTTAGAAGCTTTACGTGATTACGTGAACAATATTAAAACAAGTAATGAATTTAAATATTGGGAACTTTGTTAACCTCAGACGGAAGATGTACAACGGAGGGAGATGCAGAATAGCTCAGGCAAAAGAAGCTTTCAAAAAATGAGGAAAATACTATGCAATCCGTTTTTGAAAATAGAAACAAGAAAAAGAGTTCTTAAATGTTATGTAGAGCCAGTCTTAACATATAAATGTGAATCATGGACAATAGGACAACAGACAAGAAAATCACTGGAGTCTGTAGAAATGTGGTTTTACAGAAGAATGTTGAGAAGGCCATGGACAGCTAAGAAGAGTAATGAAACGTTCTGAAAGAGGCCAAAACACAAAGAGCTAATTTCCAATATTAGGAAGAAACAATCATCGTTTTTCGGCCATGTAATGAGAAGAGAACAACTGGAATATATTGTAACAACTGGGAAAATTGAGGGACGAAGAGATAGAGGGAAGCAAAGAGAAAAGATACCAGGCAGCTTAAGAGAATGGCTTGGCATAAGGTCAACAACAGAAATAAATAACTGTCGTGATCGAAAGTTGTAGAGAGACATGATCACCTACGCCAGCAGGCCTGGTACTTGATGATGATGATGATGTTAGTATCATCATCATCACTGCTCTCGGGGTATGCCCCGAACGTCTCGAAATGTTGAGAACCCCTGTGGAGAGCCCGGACCCCATGCTCAAACCCCATTTCACGGCCTGGGATCCATAAAATTGTACGAATTGCGTTACTTTCTTTGTCAGTGGTTAGGGTAATCAAGTTGTCCAAATACGTTAAATAAAGGGTACCGATACTGGTAGATTGTTGTGAATGACAGGTTTAATTTGTGAGATTTTGAACAGAAGATAAATAAACGGCTGGAAGTGAATATTTGGCTAATCGATTATCTAGATATGGCTGGATGTGAAAACCACAGCGCTAAATGTATCGCTTGAACATATGGAAAACAAGTGGGCCGAATCGATTACTTGTCGTGTTTGAGACCAAGAAAACGTGGGGCCCAGTCAAGGTGGGATCAAAAAGTTGTTTTTTTTCTTACCGGGGTGAAACAGATACAAAGAAAATGATTTACTCATCTGGAAAGAATGCCATAACAATTATGTGCTTAAAATCATATACTAAATACACTCTGCATTGAAAAGTATTAGCAGCGAGGCCCGGCTTGAAACGTCAATTACTTATCCACGGAAAAAATATGAGTACCCCCGAAGTCGGAGTTATCTGCCCGTGCGGCGAGGGACCCCTGTGCACACGGCTGCCAGGGAAAAATGGATTAACACGCAAAATTCAGTTCCTAGTTTCTAGGGACTTCGTCAGAGGTAACAGCTGGCGAACGAAAAAAAATAAATAAATAAAATAAATAAATGTTTATATAATATAAAAAATAAAGATAAAGAGACTGCGGTTGATACAGAGTAGGACGGACTAACAATATTCCAAAAACCAACAACAACATCGATTGACAAGAGAAAGGCTGCCTTAAAGGTGAGAACTTTAACTTCGTATATTCCTCAACACATGAGAGGTTTAAATGGAAATAGTGAGAGAGAGAGAGAGAGATAGAAAGAGATAGAAAGAGAGAGAGAGATAGAAAGAGAGAGAGAGATAGAGAGTGATAGAGGGAGGTCAAAACTCTACTCTAAACATCTCTTCGCAAAAAAAAAAGAGAGATACGAGATTTGAATCGGCGTTTTAGCATGCGGGCTTTCACTCATCTGTGCTCGTCCACTTATCCAGAAGTGTTCGGAGATACCTGTCTAGTGTCGCCTCAAGCATCGTAATTCAAGATCCGAGTTGGCATTCCTAACCTCTTAGCGACTGCACTGAACAAGCAGCCTTTATTACCCTGTCCTATAAGTCCCAGGTCCCTCCCTAAC
This sequence comes from Megaustenia siamemsis, assembly GCA_032433765.1. Lineage (NCBI taxonomy): Eukaryota > Metazoa > Mollusca > Gastropoda > Stylommatophora > Ariophantidae > Megaustenia > Megaustenia siamemsis. The sequence continues at coordinate 17,213,882 of JAVIAB010000145.1, read as the reverse complement.
CATATATATTTTGTGAGATAGACGGTTAGTTTTATGGCACATATTACAGTATGCGGTTCATATATTACATAGAGATATTTTTATTGGTTAGACATATGTTTATCATCATCAAGTACCATGCCTGCTGGCGTAGGTGATCATATCTCTAGCCAACTTTCCATCTCGACAGTTTTTTATCATTTATTTTGTTGAATTTCTGCCAAGCCATTCTCTTGAGCTGTCTGTATCTTTTCTCTTTGCTCCCCTCTATCTCTTTCGTCCCTCAACTTTCCCAGTTGTCACAATATATTTCAGCTGTTCCCTTCTCATTACATGGCTAAAAAATTATGATTGTTTCTTCCTAACATCAGAAATTAGCTCTCTCTCTTTGCTTTGGCCTCTTTCATCACTCTTCTTAGCTGTCCATTGTATTCTCAACAGTTTTCTTTAAAACCACATTTCTACAGACTCCAGTGACTTCTCTTTTTTGTTGTCCTATTGTCCATGATTATCATCCATATGTTAAGATTGGCTCTACATAACATTTAAGTATTTTTTTTTCTTGTTTCTATTGTCAAATACGAAAGACGAATGTGGCTGACCACCGTGAAAGAGATAGGAACCTCATCACGTACTAGTCCAGAGGAAGCCATGGAGAGGAATTCGAACTTATGTCGGAGGAACGATCTTAAAATAAGTACTTGGAATGTTAGGACTCTATATCAAGAAGGGAAATTGGAAAATCTGATTCAAGAAGCAGAACGAATAAATATAGATATTTTAGGCATATCAGAGACAAGATGGAAAGAATGTGGGTACATAGAGGACGAAAAATATACTTTTATATACTCAAGAAACACAACAGAATATCAAAGTGGGGTAGGAATACTGATAAAAAGAGAGCTACAAAAATATATAAGTACCCACTAGACATACAGTGATAAGATTATACTAGTCAAGTTGAAAGCAAAACCATTCGACATAGCAATAATACAGATATACACACCTACTCAAGACTACACAGATGAACAAATAGAGGCATAGTATGAAGACCTAAACACAGTTATGAAGCAAGTGAAATCTTCAGACATCTTGATTGTAATGGGTAACATGAACGCTAAAGTAGGAAAATGTAAATATAAGACCATTATAAAAAACCATGGTTTAGAAAAAGAAATGACAGAGGAGAAAGATTAATACAATTCTGTGAAGAAAACAGGCTGATAATACTTAACACCTACTTTGAGCAAGAGAAAAGGAAACAATACACACGGAAAAGCCCGGGAGATAAGAAGAGGAATCAAATAGATTAGATAATGATAAAAGAAAGGTTCTGTAACAGCGTAAAGAAAGCCAAAACCTACCCAGGAGCAGATATTAATTCAGATCACAATCCTGTAATGTTTAAAATGAAAATAAAACTAAAGAGAAACAAGCAAAAAGTCTAATTCATCAATACACTAGATATAACAGCTTTAAATCAAAAAAGATATAGATGAACAGTAATTTGGATTTAGGAAAAATAGCGGGACAAAAGAAGCCATATTCTGCATGAGAACATTAATCGAAAAGTACACAGAAGTAAACAACCAATATATACCCGCTTCATAGACTACACCAAAGCTTTTGATAGAGTACACCACAAACAACTTATAGAATGCCTAAAAGAGATACATTTAGATGACATGGACATACGACTAATATGTAATCTATACTGGGAGCAAACAGCAATAATAAAATATAACAAAGAGAACTCTACACCCATTGATATAAAAAGAGGAGTAAGACAGGGATGCATCCTATCACAAAGCTTGTTCATCTATACACTGAGCAAATCTTTAAAAGCATCATAGAGATGCCAGGCCAACAAATTAATGGAAAGATAATCAATAACCGAAGACATGATGATGATACTGTACTACTAGCAGATAATCCTGAAGATCTACAACAATTACTTAATGAAATAAACATGATAAGCAAAAAATATGGGCTAGATATGAATATCAAAAAGACTAAAACTATGATCATAAACAAAGGAAATACTCAAAACCCACAATTGGATATCAAAATTGAAGGAATATACCTGGATACAGTTCAGAACTACATCTACCTGGACATGCTATAACCAGTGATGGAAAATGTACAACTGAAATAAACAAAAGAATTGGAATGGCAAAGAGTAATTTTAATGCCACGAAGAACATACTAATATCAAAACAAATAACACCAGGGCTAAAACTAAGAATAGAAAATTGTTACATCTTCTCAATATTCCTATATGGTGCAGAAACATGGACATTAGACAAGAAAACAGAACACAGAATTGAAGCCTTTGAAATGTGGATATATAGAAGAATAGGTAGAATGGATGGAAGGAAAAGAAAACAAACGACGAAGTCTTAAAACAACTAAAAATTAAAAGAGAATTACTAAACACAATTCAAACAAGACACATGCGATTTTTGGGCCATGTTAAAAGACACAACAGCCTACTAAAAGTAATCCTGTTGTTTATTTGTCATTTCTTTCTGAGTGCTGTAAAACATACCTCTCCCTCCTATGATTCGCTGAATTATCGCATCGGAAGTTTCCCTCTATAATAATATTCATTTATTACTATCTGTCCCCACTCTGCGTCTTCTTCTCCTTCTACCTTTCAGCTCCCTGTGGAGCATAGGTCTTTAACAAACACTTTCCAAGTCGTTCTGTTTCTTGTTATTCTTTTAAAATCATTCCATGTCTTTCCCATCATCTTTATCTCTGCTTCTGTCTGTCTTCTCCAAGAATTTCTTGGTCTTCCTCTTTGTCTTTTCCCCTGGGGATTCCAAAAAAAGGGCCTGTTATGTACCTCAAATTGTATATATGTTTCATATTATCCCCGCCTGTTATGTTTCTCTGTCCTATCGCCAGCAAGAATGAGTTTTACGAGAACATATCTGCAGATTTCTTTGTTCTTCTTTTCTTACTTCTTTACTTTCTCGTTCATCAGGAACATATGTAGTTTGTGGTCCTTTGTTATTTTCGCCTCTCCTGCTGTTATGTTTAATAGTGTCTCTAATATTTTACCAATGCCTGTTTTTTCATTTCTTGCTCTTTGGTCTAGGTTTTTTCCATGTTAATGACTGGTTCTTGCCATATTTAGTTATTTTTGTCCTATCGCTTGTTTTACATTTTCTTCTTTTAGATTCTCTTCTTTTCATTTCCATTCTTTTCTAATCCATTATATTCTCTTCTTTCTACTCTTTTCTTTCCTATTCTCTTCTTTTCTTTTCTTTTCTTTTCTCGTTTCTCTTCTTTTCTTTTTTTATTTTATTCTATTCTATTCTATTCTACTCTATTCACGAAATTATTTTCATTACAGTCGAGACATCCCCCATACCCGCCCCAAACCCCGTCCCAACATTTTTCGAAGCGTGTACAGACTGATTGTTCCTGTGAAGTGTTGATTATAGACACATCTGCTATTCTCACTGAGCACTCCGGATCGACCAGACCCCCTTTCCACCTTCTGACTCCTCAGTCTCACAATGTATACATCCTTGTTCCACCCATTCTCCTCCTCTTCTCTTAAGGAGTGAAAAACAAACTTGGGCGATGTCCTCTTTGTCCAGAGTCAGGCCATACTCAGTGCCAGAGCTGCCAGCGAGTTTATCGACTATTTCATTGCCGTGTACACCAACGTGCCGGGGAGGGGAGGTAGTCTAGACGTACGACGCCGGCCTTAGGACTGGATCGACACGGTTCAAAGCCCACTAGAATTGGTGGTGAATTGTTCACAAATCATCATCATCAAGCACCGGGCCTGCTGGCGTCGGCGATCATGCCTCCACACATCTTTCAATCTCGACAGTTATTTTAAAAAATAGGACACATTAATCTGTGCTTTATTTATCACGTTACTCTCATCTGGGAGCCGCGATAGCTCAGTGGTTAGTGAGCTGGACTACAAAGGACAAAGAGGTAGGGTTCGATCCCAAACGACGGCTTCCGGGTTCACCCAGCCTTAAATAGGTACCAGATTTTTTTTCTCTGGGAAAGTAAAGCGGCACGGGAGTAATACCGACCACATTACCCCAAAAATCATGAGCTGAATGTCTTTAAAATTTATGGTTACTTACACCATATTCCCTATACGCCACTTGGCGAGACGGGGGTACTTAACTTTTTTTACTCTCCCCTGATCTCCTGGATAGTGAGACTCGATATCTGTCACTCTCGGATAACGGCAATAAACAAGAGGTCTCGTGTGCACTTGCGCACGTTAAATCCCCCACGGCAGATCAAATCCGAAAAGAGTATATCATAAATATGGTCGCTGCCATGGCTAAATTGTCAGTAAAAACTATCAAATCGTGGATTCCAGGCCGTGTTACGGTGTTCGTACACCACGATTCTTCTCGGATTTTCGCGAGATTCTTGAGGGGGATATCGGATCTCCTATAGACTCGTCCGGTGTGCAGATCCTCAAAATTAGGAAACAAAAAACGTTCCTTGGACAATACTATCGCCTAACCAAGCTCTAAGTAAAGGAGTTCTTCAATGTTATGTGGAGCCAGTCTGAACATATGGATGTGAATCATGGCAAGAGGACAACAGACAAGAAATCACTGGAGTCGGTGGAAATGTGGTTTTACAGAAGAATGTTGAGAATACCATGGACAGCTAAGAAGAGTAATGAAAACGATCGGAAAGAGGCCAAAGCAGAAAGAGAGCTAATTTCCAATATTAGGAAGAAACAATCATCATTTTTTAGCCATGTAGTGAGAAGAGAACAGCTGGAATATATTGTAACAACTGGGAAAATTGAGGGACGAAGAGATAGAGGGAAGCAAAGAGAAAAGATACCAGACAGCTTAAGAGAATGGCTTGGCAGGTTCAAGAGCAGAAAAGATAAATAACTGTCGTGATCGAAAGTTGTGGAGAGACATGATCACCTACGCCAGCAGGCCCGTTACTTGATGATTATGAACCAAACTCTGTTATATGTTATCTCTTAGTACATTGTATTCATGAAATTAACTGTTGCTGAATTTTATTTGTGTCATTTATAGCTTGTATTAACATTATTTATAAACAAAATGAGCATATAACAAAAGTTAGAATAATTCATTAAAATATAAAACCAATCCTGATGTATGACTCAGAAGCATGGTGACTTAAATGTTGTTATGAACATAAGTGGAGCCTTTTATAACTATTTAGTGTTTTGTTTTGTAAAGCAGTTAGAGTAAGGTAGAATTATCGATTGAGAATAATACAGATAGACCTCCCATCACTCAGGTTGTGTCACAGTACTTAACATTCCTAACATATGACGCATATGTATATTAATAGTGTATGTAGTTTATTTGCTTAACCTGCACATACCTGTTCTGTTTTCTCAGTTTCGACATCCTACTTGTACTTCCAGGAAGATTGAAACCATGTTTGCAGATCTTTAGAGAGTATCCTCACTACTTTGACAGTTTTTGATGCGTTTATTTTTTCGATTTAACCGAGTAAATTGGAGTTGTAAGTGAATTGGGGCATTTTCTTCTCAATGGTGTCGTTTGAAATTGTCCCCCACGCAGCCGACATGGCTCGCACTGGAGTAGTTCGACCATTCTAACGCCATAACCGAGAATGCAAAATGGGAGTATGTGGCCGTGTTTTTACAGAGATTAACATAATCGCTTAAACCATTTCCATTGCGCTGTTTGTTTTCAGTATTTCTTGAGGAGACTGGAGTGAGGAAGTGACTCTCTTTTCGATGGAAATCGTTAGGAATAGTCGGCTGTGCTGCCGATTAACATTATACGGTAGTCGACCTTGCCAACATAATTTGCCAACTAACTTTGAGCGGCTTTAGCAAGACTATGAAATGTGGTGGAGCGGGTACGGGAGGAAAACTCTCGACTGCAGTCAAAATGATTCCATGAACCGAAAAGAACTTGTACTTCTCTTTGCTCCCAATTCGTGGTGTCTCATAATCTATCAATCAACAACCACCAAGTTGCTACAGATGATCAATGGCATACTTTAATGTTTGTTTCTTGTCAAGCTCTAAAGTCCCCACTACTAATGTCCTGGAGTCAAGTTTATAAGTTTGATTGCACGTGATAATAAGTTAAAAAAAAAAGTTCAAAGCCCCGTCACGCCACGTGCCGTTTAGGGAACATGGTGTTAGTGACCATACTTTGACTTCAGCACATAATTTTTGGGGTAATGTGGTCGGAATTACGCCCGTGCCGCTTTACTTTCCCATTTAAAAAAAAATCCGTTACCCATTTAAGGCTGGGTGAACCAGAAAGCCATCAATCAAGATCGAACCGGATCTCTGGTGCCATGTAGTCCAGTTCACTAACCACTGAGCTATCCCGGCTCCCTACATGATTCTAGTTACGCACATTTTCTTGAAGGTCTCTGAATGTCAGAAGGAAAAAAATGCAAAAAAGGAGAAAACAAAAAACTGTCTTTCCCGGGTCATATAGAAAGCATGGTGTTTATGTCCATAATTAAAAAGAAAAACTATCTTAACTTTCGTTAGTAGTGTGGACAGAATTACACCAGTGCAGTATTTCTTTTTCAGACAATATCCGGTTACCAATTAAAAAGCAGGTAGCCGCCGAGATAGCTCAGTGGTTAGTGAACTGGGCTACGAACGACATGAGATCGGATTCGATCCTGATCGACGGCTTCTAGGTTCACCCAGCCTTAAATGGGTACCGGATTTGTTTCTTAGAAAGAAAAGCAGCTCGGGAGTAATACCGACCACATTACCCCAAAAATCATGTGCCGAAGATCTGTAAAAATGATGGTCTCTAACACCATATTTCCTATGTGGCACTTGGCATGACGGGGTTGTTTAAATTTGTATTTATTTCTTCTAGTCCTACTGAATAGCAAAGCAAGCCCTCATGTGGGAAACAACAGGTAAGAGGAAAAGGGGCCGACCCAGAGAGACACTGAGAAGAAAATTGATCGGAGAGGCAAGAGCAGCAGGAATCGACTCCCTCAATGAGATAGAGTTGCTTGCACAGAACAGAGACAAATGGCAAAAATTGATAAAATATCTTTAGAAGGATTGAAAACTGCTAGAATAAAATTTTAGATAAGAGAAAGAGTGTCTGTGTCTATGTCCTATGGGCCGGCTACGGCTCGAAAGGTCAATAGATAGATATTCCCTCTTCTCTGAGTGCAACCTTCTTTCGTAATAGGATACACTAATATGGCGTGTGAGAACACCGCAAAAATATACATAATAGAATAACGTTTTATTTCTTGAAGTGACAAAAGGAACCTGTATTATGTTGAAGAATTGTAGACGTAAAAGAGATCAGACAATTCACTTTAACCTCCGGTCAATATGGTGGATAGGAGACAGGTTCCATTGAAGGCTGTGAATGAAAAGTGTTCCCTGTTGCAGTTTTCTCATATTCCAAGTCCGGCTTGTTGCTGGAGCTACTGAGTTAAGTATTTTGTGCACACTGTGAGCTGTGTGTTTCATCCGTTTTGATTGTGTTTCGATATCCCAATTGTTTACGATGAATGATGATATCGTATGACAAGGAACAGTTAGTTGGCTGTGTTCAATTTCTGTGAAGTTTCGCCTCATGTCTTTTGGCGTGTGCTGAGACTGCTATGATGGGGACTACAGCTACCTTTCTTTGTTTGGGAGATGAGCTACTAATTCGGATGATTCCACTGGCACGAGCGGTTGAGCAATTATGGATTTTAATTCGTGTGCAGTGATACCGGGGTTATCCATAACCATAACCGTAACCATAACCGTAACCATAACCATAACCGTAACCATAACCGTAACCGTAACCATAACCATAACCGTAACCATAACCATAACCGTAACCATAACCGTAACCATAACCATAACCGTAACCATAACCATAACCATGCGATTCACCTGCCTTCATAGAAATTGAGGGCGTTAGTAGCGTGATGGCAAGCAGCTCGTCTTGTCCTGAAGAGAACATGGGCTATTATATGTATATATATATAACTAAGAATAGCAAAATGTTACATCTTCTCAATATTCCTATATGGTGCTGAAACATGGACATTAGACAAGAAAACAGAACAGAGAATTGAAGCCTTTGAAATGTGGATATATAGAAGAATAGGTAGAATTGGATGGAAGGAAAAGAAAACAAACGACGAAGTCTTAAAACAACTAAAAATGAAAAGAGAACTTCTGAACACAATTAGAACAAGACAAATGCGATTCTTAGGCCATGTTAAAAGACACAACAGCCTACTGAAAGTAATCCTGGAGGGGAAAATACAAGGTAAAAGAGGCAGAGGCAGACCAAGATTAACATGGACGAGTAACATCAAAAGATGGACAAATCAACCGATGACAACCTGCACCATCAAAGCAAGAGATAGAGCAGAATGGCGCTCCATGGTAGCCAACCTTCGTTGCGGAGACGGCACTCAATGATGATGATGATGATGATGATGATGATGAATGATGATATATATAGATCACAGTTTGACAGCCTCCAGTCGATGTTAGAGAAAATATTTGGTGTCACTCGAACTGATTTAGGGAGTGTAAATGTTTGCTTGCGTCCGCCCGATGACTGAAGGAATACACCTTCACATCATTGGCCCTTAATAGGACATTAAGTGGGTGTGTCTGCGTTGTGTTGTGGTTTGCAGTATAACTGTGATATTCGCGCCTTTAGGCTCAAAACATCCGACTTCAGCATGTTATTTTTTAGTACCGGGTTGTCTTCCCTCTTCGATCCATACTCGCTTGGCCAGACTAGACAGGTTAGTCTATTACTGGAGGCACCACGGAGAAGTGGAGTAGAGTCTTGATGATTCTGGTTCACCGATCCTGTCGCAAGCTAGCAATAATGGGTCACTGACAACTTCCAGCTCTGCTGCTGGGAGGCGACTTTCCCTCTGGTAGTGTAAATAACAGCGAGGTCGAGCACTGGCCCTCTCACCACGAAATGCTACGGCGCAGTTTAAATCTTCACTAGTATATGACATTCCTTGATCTTTTACGATCTTCTCAAAAGCTGGAACTGTTAGGCGTGACGTATAAAGTAGCACAATAATACGGAGGATAATATAAAAGTCAAAAGGCAGCTCCTAAAAAACATCAGAAAGGAACAATCAACATTTTTCGGGCACATCATGAGAAGAGGAAAGTTGGAATACTTTGTTACAACTGGCAAAATAAAAGGAAAGGGAGATCCCGGACGACAAAGAGAGAAAATACAGGATAGCTTGGTGTCATGTCATAGAAAACAGTCAACAACATAACTGATACGATGCACTGTGGATAGAAGATTGTGGAAGGACATGATCGCCTACGCCAACCGGTATGGCACATGATGATGATGAATATAAACGTCAGAGGAATGGTGGAGGTAGGTAAAGCACCCACACTGAAAAATAATGCCACACTTTCCATTAGTGGAGGACAGGAACAGTCAGTACACGGATACTTCGAAGGCTGCTGGAAAGTGTATCGAAGCGGACATGGTAATGTTTCGACTTTTTTTTACGCCAGTCCGATTCGTAACTAAAAACAACCAAGCTCTGCTCAAGGGTGTGCACGGAAATGATTGGTAACAAAGAATCCTGGGAGCAGATTCCATCCACAAATCCAAGCAGGGGGAGCATGATAGTCTAGATCTACCTAATAAAAAGGAAACATTTTTCGAAGAAATAGAGGTAGGGAAGACTCGTTAGTCAGGGAACACTGTTTTCCTAATCGAGGCAATAATGACAACCAACAACTGCTGCCGTGCATTAAGATCACATGAAACCCAGAGGAAGTAGTCCCAATTTTTTTTCGTTCGCCTGCTTTTACCTCTGACGAAGTCCATAGATACTAGGAACTGAATTTTGCGTGTTAATCCGTTTTTCCCTGGCAGTCGTGTGCACAGGGGTCCCTCGCCGCTCAGGCTGATAACTCCGACTGATACTCATACATTTTCCGTCGATGAGTAATTGACGTTTCAAGCCGGGCCTCGCTACTGCGACCAGATTTGATGCCGCAGAGAGAAATCATAAATAAAAATCCCAACCGGTGTAGCCGGGATTTGAACCCACAACCTCTGTGTCTCGAGGCCGGCGTCTTGTCTCGAGACCAACCAGTCACCCGTAGTCCCAATTAAAACTATGTTGAAGTCGAATATGCTTGATCACAAGGTGCTAAACACAGTGCAGAGTAACTAGATAGGTGCCCGGAGAAGAAGAGTCAACTCCATGAATCGACCCTACACACAAGTTTCACTTCTACAGATCTTAATCTTGAAGGACGAAGAGATAGAGAGAAGCAAAGAAAAAAGATACCAGACAGCTTAAGAGAATGGCTTGGCAGAAGGTCAAGAACAAAAATGATAAATAACTATCGAGATCGAAAGTTGTGGAGCGACATGATCACCTACGTCAGCAGGCCCGGTACTTGATGATGATGATCTTAATTTTCATCTATGATATTCCCATTGTTTACGATGAATGATGATATCGTATGATGGAGAACAGATGGCTGTGTTTATTTTCTGCGCGGTTTCGTTTCGCCTAATGTCTTTTGGCGTGTGCTGAGGCTGCTATGATGGGGACTACAGCTACCTTTCTTTGTCTGGGAGATGAAATAATAATTCGGATGATTCCACTGGCACGGGCGGTTGAGCAATTATGGGTTTTAATTCGTTTGCAGTGATACCGGGGTCTTCCATAACCATAAACATAACCATAATCTTCATCTAACTTTCAAAAATGTTTTTGTTTCTACCCGCATGTTTTACTTTTGTATATATAAATCTCCACCTATTATATATATTTTTTTAGTACTACTCACAAGTTTTACTTATGAATATATTAATCTCCATCTAATTTCAGTATGCTTTGGCCCCACTCACAGGTTTTTTCTAAAAATATATATTAATCTCCTTGTAATTTATTTATGCTTTGCCCCACTTACAGGTTTTTTCTAAAAATATACATTAATCTCCTTCTAATTTTTTTTATAAAAGACAAATGCAATTTTTGGGGCATGTTAAAAGACACAACAGCCTAATAAAAGTAATATTGGAAGGGAAAATGCAAGGTAAAAGCGGCAGAGGCAGACCAAGACTAACATGGACGAGTAACATCAAAAGATGGACAAGTCAACCTATGACAATCTGCACCATCAAAGCAAGAAACAGAGTGGAATGGCGCTCCATGGTAGCCAATCTTCGATGCGGAGACGGCACACGATGATGATGATGATGTTCTTTATGCTTTTGCCCCACTCACAAGTTAAACAAAAATATATATTAATCTCCTTCTAATCTCTTTATGCTTTTGCCCCACTCACAGGTTTTAATTATGAATATGTTACTCGCCATGTTTATTTGCTGTACTATCTATCTATTGACCTTTCGAGTCGTAGTCGGCCCATAGGGCGTAGACCAAGATACTCCTTCTCTTATCTGAATTTTTGTTCTAGCAGTTTTCAATTCTTTTAAAGATATTTTATCAAATCTCGCCATTTGTCTCTGTTCTGTGCAAGCAGCTCTATCTCATTGAGGGAGCCGAATCCTGCTTCTCTTGCCTCTCTCATCAATGTTCTTCTCAGTGTCTCTCTTGGTCTTCCTCTTTTCCTCTTACCTATTGTTTCCCATATGAGGGCTTGCTTTGCTATTCGGTTATTATCTCTTCTAATCACATGTCCAACATATGACCATCGACTTTTCTTTATTACTGAAGATATTAGTGATTGATTGGCGATTTCTCTAATTTCCTCGTTTGATTTGAATTCGTTCCACGCTATACCAAGTATTTTCCTTAGACATTTATTTTCGAATGCGTTCAACTTGGTTTCTATATATCTTGTTGTTTTCCAGCTTTCACACGCATACGTAAGGGTTGATAGTACATTTGATTTGAATAGTCTGTTTTGTGTTTGTGCTGATGAGTTTTGATTTCCACAACTTTTCAAGGCTTCTGAAAGTCATTGCTGCTTTAGCTATTCTGATTCTAATTGCTTGTATCCCCTTCTCGATCAATGTGACTTCCAAGATAGATAAAGTGATCGATCTCTTCCACTGGTTTGTTTTCCATGTATATTTTGTCGTCTGTTGGAATTAAACTTTTCATGACTTTAGTCTTTTCATGATTGATCTCAAGCCCAATTTTGCTGGCTATTGATGATAGTTCATTTGTGTTTTCCTGCATCGTTTTTATCTGACTGCTGATGAGAACTATGTCATCAGCAAAGTCGAGGTCCTGCAAATGGTCTCCTTGCATCCATTCGATGCCTTTATTACCAGTGCAGCATTTCTTCATTATGAAGTCCATAACAATTCTAAATAACAAGGGCGATTTGCTGTACTGGTCCTTATCATAATCTTTGAAAATATGAATGTGTTGTGACTATTTGTGTCCTTCTCTTGTAGTATCTACTACAAATCATCTTTAATCTTCGTCTGTATTTGCAGTTTTCAACCTTTTCATAATTTCATCACTGACTATTTTTAGTCTCCATCAGCTATGGTTCTTTTAACAAGTTGAATCTTCATCTGTAAATAATGTTTCATTCTTTTTCTACATTCTTTATCTCCAACCATCTGTCACTCCCTATTCAAGTGTTTGTCCTCGCCTTCACGTCTGCACTATATATTACATACAATCGTTATTGTTATGTAGCTGTATTGACTGATATCTCGTCCATTTTCCTACGCCCGTATTTGTTATCAACATCAAACATCTAACGTAAAGTATATGGCGGAAACATCTGTTGCCGAGGATCTGCTGTTTTCGTGTGATATAACTGGTCGCTTGCCAAGCCAGAACTACATGAAAATGCAGGTGTACTGTTTGTTATTTAAACACCATAGGTTGATCTCCCACAAAACAACGAATTGACTAAATGGTGAAGTCTGTCACCTCTTCTGAAAATGTAAACCTCTGAAATGCGGATTTTTAGCTAAAAAAAAATGGGGAGAATTGCGTGGAAGGAGCAGAAGACAAACAAAGAAGTTTTGAATCAGCTAAAAATTAACAAGAATGACTTAACACAATTCAGAAAGATAACTGAAATTTTTGGGACCTGTGAAGATGCACAATACTCTTCTTCTTCTTCTATCTTTCAGCTCCCTGTGGAGTATAGGTCTTCAACAAACACTTTCAGCTCCCTGTGGAGTATAGGTCTTCAACAAACACTTTCAGCTCCCTGTGAAGCATAGGTCTTCAACAAACACTTTCAGCTCCCTGTGAAGCATAGGTCTTCAACAAACACTTTCAGCTCCCTGTGGAGCATAGGTCTTCAACAAACACTTTCAGCTCCCTGTGGAGTATAGGTCTTCAACAAACACTTTCAGCTCCCTGTGGAGTATAGGTCTTCAACAAACACTTTCAGCTCCCTGTGGAGCAAAGGTCTTCAACAAACATGTTCAGCTCCCTGTGGAGCAAAGGTCTTCAACAAACACTTTCAGCTCCTTGTGGAGCATAGGTCTTCAACAAACACTTTCAGCTCCCTGTGGAGTATAGGTCTTCAACAAACTCTTTCAGCTCCCCGTGGAGTATAGGTCTTCAACAAACTCTTTCAGCTCCCTGTGGAGTATAGGTCTTCAACAAACACTTTCAGCTCCCTGTGGAGCAAAGGTCTTCAACAAACATGTTCAGCTCCCTGTGGAGCAAAGGTCTTCAACAAACACTTTCAGCTCCTTGTGGAGCATAGGTCTTCAACAAACACTTTCAGCTCCCTGTGGAGCATAGGTCTTCAACAAACACTTTCAGCTCCCAGTGGAGCATAGGTCTTCAACAAACACTTTCCAAGTCGTTCTGTTTCTTGCAATTCTTTTAAAATCATTTCATGTCTTCCCCATCATCGTTATCTCTGCTTCTGTCTGTCTTCTCCAATAATTTCCTGGTCTTCCTATTTGTCTTTTCCCCTGGGGATTCCAAAAAAGGGTCCTGTTGTTGTAATACTTTCTGTTGTAATACTCGCAGTTGGCTTCCGCAGTCCACAATACTCTACTGAAAGTAATCTTGACAGGGAAGGTACGAGGTAGACGAGGCAGACCAAGACTAAAGTGGACTGATTACATAAACAAATAGACTGGTGAACCTATGATAGCGTGCACATCAAGACAAGTACATAGAAAAATGGCGCTCCGTGGTAGCCATCCTTCTATGAGAAGATGCTACCCATTGATGATGATGAATCTCCATACAAACGATCTACACTGTATAATGTGACCATTTTTAATCAAATCGTGGAAAATAAGAGTTCACTTCCCTTCTTAAGGGGAATGTGGAATATGCTTGCTTGCTTCCTTGCGTTCGCAAGATGGCAAAAGGAGTACACCGCTTCGTCATCCGCCCTTAAAAAGACGTTAAGTGGGTGTATCGGCCTTGTGTTGCGGTTTGCAGTATAACTGTGATATTTGCGCCTATCGGCCCAACACATCCGACTTCAGCACGACATTTTTGAGTACCGGGTTGTCTTCCCTCTTCAATCCCTACTCGCCTGGCCAGACTAGACATGTTAGTTTGTTACTGGAGGCACCACGGAGAGGTGGAGCAGGGTCTGGATGGTTCTGGTTCACCGATCCTGGTGCAGGCCATCAGCTGTGGGTTGCTGACAACTTCCAGCTCTGCTGCTATGAGGCGCGCCTTCGCCTCCGAATGTTGAATATGTTTAGTGGTCGTATAAAAAAAAAAAACCAACGGTATAATTTATTGGTGGTGTGGTCGGTATCACGTAAAGCCGCCTTATTTTCCCTACTAAAATACATCTGTTATTGTTCAGAAGCAGATTTAACCTTACAGCCGTGCCTGTCCATTTTTGGGAATTGAACTGCGTCCGTTCCGGATAGTTGTGAACGAGTTGACCACTCAGCCAGAACGACTTCTCAATCACGTCCGTGTAGGGCCCTGACCCCTGTCAGAAGGGAGAGGAATAGATCCACGGTCACCAGCCAACCCTGCCACGCATGTCATAAAACGCGACCAAGCGGTTCATCATCATTAGGTGCCTTCTCCGCATCGAAGGTTGGCTAACATGGAGCGCCATTTCACTCTGTCTCTTGCTTTGATGGTGCAGATTGTCATAGGCTGACTTGTCCATCTTTTGATGTTACTCGTCCATGTTAGTCTTGGTCTGCCTCTGCCTCTTTTACCTTGTATTTTCCCCTATACTATTACTTTTATTAGACTGTTGTGTCTTTTAACATGACCAACAAATGTCATTTGTCTTGCTCTAATTGTGTTTAGTAGTTCTTTTTTTCACCCTTAGTCGTCCTAAAACTTCCTCGTTTGTTTTCTTTTCTTTCCATCCAATTCTACCTATTCTTCTGTAAATCCACATTTCAAAGGCCTCAATTTTCTGTTCTGTTTTCTGGTCTAATGTCCATGTTTCTGCACCATACAGGAATATTGAAAAGATGTAACATTTTGCTATTCTTAGTATTAACCCTGTTGTTATTTGTTTTGATGTTAGTATATTTTTCATGGCATTGAAATTACTTTTTGCCATACCTATTCTTTTATTTAACCAAGCGGTTAGAGTCAAGGTATTCGCGGATGCTACAGTGTTTGTGCATTTGTGCTGAATCCATCTTCAGTCTTTTCGCTAGTGAGTGACAGGCGAACTTCATACTGGAGAATATGTTGACGCGTAATCTGAGCATCATGGAGTTGTCCATTGTGCAATGAAGATGGCTAAACTAAAGCTGAGCTTCCTATTCAAACCATGTAGTAACAAAGGTAAAGTATCCCCGTCACGCCAAGTGACGTATAGGGAATATGGTGTTAGTGACCATACATTTTACAGACCTTCAGCACATGATTTTTGGGGCAATGTGGTCGGTATTACGCCCGTGCTGCTTTATTTTCCCAGAAAAAAAATCTGGTACCAATGTAAGGCTGGGTGAACCGGAGCCGTCGGTTGGGATCGAACCCAACCTCTTGTCCTTTGTAGTCCAGTTCACTAACCACTGAGCTATCGCGGCTCCCATTTCAAACCATATCTATTGTCCTTTCGAGCCGAAGACAGCACATAGGGCAGAACCACAATCTCAAAAACAGAAACCTTACGTGCCAAAATGGCACATATTGCAGAGATCACTGCTTCTAAAATATATGCGCTGTTTCCATAACAATACTTTTTACAATGACAGCTTGTCAAGCTATCGATCAACCTCCTTAGTAGCCTCTTACGACATGCCTGGAAGGTAACAGTGTCACTATTCTTTACTTCCCACATAATGAGGCCCCGGTAACACACGGGAGTTTCAAACCATATGCACGATGTTAATTAATAATAAACACCTGTAAAGGTAAAGGTAAAGTACGAGACTTGAATCGAGGTCTCAGCACTCGAATTGTCATCCATATGTGCTCGGCCGCCTATCCAGAAGAGATTGGACACTTCTGGACAGTGTCTCTTCAAGCATCTAAAATCACGATGCGAGGCGGCATTCCTCACCTTCCCAGAGTGCTACCCTTGTACCCATTTCTGCTAGCGGCTGGGTTGACCGCGAGGGTATTTTTTCCCCAACTTCGAGTACAACTCACACTGCTGCCAGTGGAATCGAACAGGGGTTGTCCGAACGTCGGTAGTCCAGTCGGGTGGTTTTCCTAATTAGGCTAATGAGTAAAAAGTAAGTAAAGTACCCCCGTCACGACAAGTGGCGTATAGGGAAATATGGTGTTAGTGACCCTAAATTTTACAGACCTTTAGCACATGATTTTTGGGGTAATGTGGTCAGTATTACGCCCGTGCTGCTTTACTTTCCCAGAAAAAATCCGGTACCCATTTAAGGCTGGGTGAACCCGGAAGCCGTCGGTTGGGATCGAACCCTACCCCTTGTCCGTGGTAGTCCAGTTCACTAACCACTGAGCTATCGCGGCTCCCCCAGGCTAACGAGGTCCACATCAAATTTCTGTTTCTATGTGGGTCCCAGACCGTGCTACGGAGTTCGTGCACGTGGACCTGGATTCTCCTCGGATTTTCTCCAGGATGGGGGTGGGGGGGGGGGGGTATCGAAGCACCTCAAAAAATCTCTGTCTCTAGCCAGATCTCCCACTGAACGTTGCATTCACCAAAGCCCGTCTGAAAGAATCTCTCTCTTTAACCAGATCTCCCACAGAACGTTGCATTCACCAAAGCCCGTCTGAAAGAATCTCTCTCTTTAACCAGATCTCCCACAGAACGTTGCATTCACCAAAGCCCATCTGAAAGAATCTCTCTCTTTAACCAGATCTCCCACAGAACGTTGCATTCACCAAAGCCCGTCTGAAAGAATCTCTCTCTTTAACCAGATCTCCCACAGAACGTTGCATTCACCACAGCCCGTCTGAAAGAATCTCTCTCTTTAACCAGCTCTCACACAGAACGTTGCATTCACCAAAGCCCGTCTGAAAGAATCTCTGTCTTTAACCAGATCTCCCACAGAACGTTGCATTCACCAAAGCCCGTCTGAAAGAATCTCTCTCTTTAACCAGCTCTCCCACAGAACGTTGCATTCACCACAGCCCGTCTGAAAGAATCTCTGTCTTTAACGAGATCTCCCACAGAACGTTGCATTCACCACAGCCCGTCTGAAAGAATCTCTGTCTTTAACCAGCACTCCCACTGAACGTTGCATTCACTGTCTCGCGCCAGATCTTGCACAGAACGTTGCATTAACCACAGTTTGTCCAAAAGAATCACTGCCTCACGCCAGATCTTGTACAGAACGTTGCATTAACCACAGTTTGTCCAAAAGAATCACTGTCTCACGCCAGATCTTGCACAGAACGTTGTATTAACCACAGTTTGTCCAAAAGAGTCACTGTCTCACGCCAGATCTTGCACAGAACGTTGCATTAACCACAGTTTGTCCAAAAGAAATACTGTCTCGCGCCAGATCTTGCACAGAACGTTGCATTAACCACAGTTTGTCCAAAAGAATCACTGTCTCGCGCCAGATCTTGCACAGAACGTTGCATTCACCACAGCCGGCCTCAAAGTATATCTGTTCTAGCCAGATCTTCCACAGAACGTTGAATGCACCGCAGTTTCTCTGAAAGAAACTGTCTCTAGCCAGATCTCCCACTTCTGCTGTCGTTATGTTCAAGATCTTGATATCTTGAAACCACCTTTTTCCTGATCTACTCTTATGACGTCTCCCAGGAACCATACCGTCTATTATTGTTCGTTCTAGCCTGCTGTATCTTTTTACATGGCCATGCTATTTTAATAAACTCCGTAGAAATGTGTTTATGAGCAAGTTCTCTTTAATGTTAACGTTGTTTAGCTTACCTTCATTGCACTTGTTCATTATCTAAGGTATCTGAAGGATTCCTCTGCAGGATTTTGTATCGAATGAAATGAGCAATGGCTTGAAAGAACTTACCTTTGTAGAAAATAGAATAATCAGTTCCGAACATTTTAAATATAACAAGTTTTTATTTTATTTTATAGTAGGAGTCTGTAGAAATGTGGTTTTACAGAAGAATTTTGAGAATACCATGGGCAGCTAAGAAGAGTAATGAAAATGGTCTGAAAGAGGCCAAAGCAAAAAGAGAGCTAATTTCCAATATTAGGAAGAAACAATCATCATTTTTTGGGTCATGTAATGAGAAGAGAACAGATGGAATATATTATAACAACTGAGAAAATTGAGGGACGAAGAGAGAGAGAGGGAAGCAAAGAGAAAAGATACCAGACTGCCTAGGAGAATGGTTTGGCAGATAATCAACAACAGAAATGGTAAATAGCTGTCGTGATTGAAAGTTGTGGAGAGACATGATTACTTGCGACAGCATGCCCGGTACTTGATGATGATGATGATAGTAGGAACAATTTAAACTTGTAGCTCTAACTTGACAAGGAAAAATATTAATAATGAGCAAGTTCTTAATTTGAATGTTATAATTCGTCTTCTTCTTCATCATTATCATCATCATCATCTTCAGCAGCAGCAGCAGCAGCATCTTCATCATCATAATCATCATCATTGTTGTCATCATCATCATCATCATCTTCAGCAGCAGCAGCAGCAGCAGCAGCATCTTCTTCATCATCATCATCATCATCATCATCTTCAGCAGCAGCAGCAGCATCTTCATCATCATAATCATCATCATCGTTGTCATCATCATCATCATCATTCATCACCAGCATAATCGTCATCATCATCATCGTCATTATCAGCATAATCATCGTCGTCGTCATCATCATTCATCATCATTATCATCACAATCATCATCGTCATCATCATCATTATCATCATTATCATCATCGTCATCATCATCATTCATCGTCATTATCATCATAATCATCATCGTCAGCATCATCATTCATCATCATTATCATCATCATTATCATCATCGTCATCATCATCATTATCATCATCGTCATCATCGTCATCATCGTCATCATCATCATTCATCATCATTATCATCATAATCATCATCGTCATCATCATCATTATCATCATAATCATCATCGTCATCATCATCATTATCATCATAATCATCATCGTCATCATCGTCATCATCATCATTATCATCATAATCATCATAGTCATCATCATCATTCATCATAATTATCATCATCATCATCTTCTTCTTCATCATCATCATTCTATAACCCTCGGGGTCGTTCTGGTAAAATCGTCAACTGTCTCCATTGATCTAAATCTTCATTCATTTCTTGGGACTCTGTAAAGACGAGGCTATCAATCCTTTGATGTTATCTGTTTGAATAATTGAATACAATGTTCTTATATAGCACGAAAAGATAAATAGCAATTTATCCTTTTTAAGCTTGAGAAATTTATATTTTGAAAGTTCTTATTTTAAAAGAGAGGGGGGGGGAAACTATCTTTACCGCAGTTTCCAGTTACTGGAGTTTGCCAGTGGAGCTTATAGGATCCGAGAATAAAGGCCGCTTGTTCAATGCAGTCGCTGTAATGTGTTCAGGTTTGAATTTATATTTCACTCCCAATCATCATCATGTACTATATCGGTTGGCGTAGGCGATCATGTCCTTCCACAATCTTCTATCCACAGTGCATCGCATCAATTCTGTTGTTGACTGTTTTCCATGTCACAATACCATCCTATCTAGTATTTTCTCTCTTTATTGTCCGCGATTTCTCTCTGTTTGTATTTTGGCAGTTGTAACCAAGTATTCTAACTTTCTTCTTCTCATTATGTGCCAGAAAAATATTGATTGTTCCTTTCCGATGTTTTTAGGGGTTCCCTTTTTGTGTTGGCCTCTTTGAGAATGTTTTCGTCTGTCTTTTCAGCTGTCCAGTGAACTTTCAACATTCTTCTGAGAAATCCCATCTCTGTGGCCTCTAATCGCCTTTTCCTTTCTTTGTTTATTGTTCCTGATTCGCTTCCAATGGTCAGAATTGGCTCTATATAGCACCGATGAAATCTCTTTCTCACTTCTATAAGGGTCAGAATTGGCTCTATATAGCACCGATGAACTCTCTTTCTCACTTCTATAATGGTCAGAATTGGCTCTATATAGCACCGATGAACTCTCTTTCTCACTTCTATAATGGTCAGAATTGGCTCTATATAGCACCGATGAACTCTCTTTCTCACTTATTTAATGGTCAGAATTGGCTCTATATAGCACCGATGAACTCTCTTTCTCACTTATATAATGGTCAGAATTGGCTCTATATAGCACCGATGAACTCTATTTCTCACTTATATAATGGTCAGAATTGGCTCTATATAGCACCGATGAACTCTCTTTCTCACTTATATAATGGTCAGAATTGGCTCTATATAGCACCGATGAACTCTCTTTCTCACTTATATAATGGTCAGAATTGGCTCTATATAGCACCGATGAACTCTCTTTCTCACTTATATAATGGTCAGAATTGGCTCTATATAGCACCGATGAACTCTCTTTCTCACTTATATAATGGTCAGAATTGGCTCTATATAGCACCGATGAACTCTCTTTCTCACTTATATAATGGTCAGAATTGGCTCTATATCGCACCGATGAACTCTCTTTCTCCCTTCTATTGACACATTTTTCACAACCAATAGGAAGAATACAACTATTTATCATACGGGGATTCGGAACCACGTCCTGGTAATGTGTTGAAAGAAACTATTTAAGATAATGGAATTGAACTAAACAGAAAATAATAATTTAGCTAAACTAAATACATCAATAGTCCAAAGAAATTAGGTTAAATACAAAAATAAAAATGTTCAACTCCAATATTAAGGCAGTTTTATTATATGGATGTGAAACATGGAGAACAACAAAAATTATAATCATGAAGATTCAGACTGCCATTAATGGATGCTTGTGCAGAATAAACGAATGGAAATGGCAGGACAAAATCACTAACATAGAATTATGGAAAAGTACCAGTCAAATACTAGTGGATAAAGATATACAGCCAAGACGATGGCGCTGAATAGGACACACACTGCGGAAGCCAACTGAGAGTATTACACAACAGGCCCTTTTTTTGAATCCCCAGGGGAAAAGACAAATTCTAGGAGAAGACAGATGGAAAAGAGTTGAAGATGATGGAGAAGACATGGAATGACCTTAGAAGAATGGCAAGAAACAGAACGGCTTAGAAAGTGTTTGGTGAAGACCTATGCTCCACGGGGAGCTGAAAGGAAGAAGATGATAAAGAAATACATCAATAAATATTAAGTTCATTTTTTTTTGTTTTAGACAAATGGGGGACATTTTTCATTATTTCAATATGTGAAGAATATGAAAATGAACAAATACATAAGGTGCTTTTTTTGGACTGTCTACAACGCAAGTTTTTTTGGCGCGATAATTTCCGATAACTCTGATTGACACATTTTTAAGGGACGGTAGTCTATGACAGACAGTCAATTTTTTATGAGAGAGATTGGTGTGATTATATGAGAGTTAACGAATATCAAGAATATGGGGGGAAAAAAAGTAAATTCTCTTAAATGACTGTCAGTCAGTCACTCATCCGTCCATTCACCCTTCATTTCATCTATCCAATCATATCTGTTTCGTATTTTCTCTTTTCCTCTCTCTCTCTCTCTCTCTCTCTCTCTGACTCTCTCGTTTCAAGCGGCTCTCAAATAAAGTTTCATTCTGTAGCCACTCTAGCAATTAAGTGTCTGTGAAAGGTGAAGCATTTTGTTCCTGGGCGACACATGTTGCCTTAACCACAGCCAGCACATTAATAAAACATACACAGCGAAGCAACAAGTGTTATAATGTGCACTCGGAACACATCAGCTGGAATTTCAAACACTCGACCTTTCGTTCGGTTATTAATTTAATATTGTCTAACAATTACATTGTTTAATTAGAAGAAAATTCTCGAGAAATAACGGGTGATCTGCCATTCTGGTCCTTGAGATGTTGTTCACTCAATTTTCAGGATCACATTTTTGTTCTGAGAGCATATTTCGTGAGAACCTTAAAACTTGTCAGAGATACGTACAATGTGTTGTTTCTTTGAGGACGTTATGTCATGTGTTGTCTTGTCATATTGTATTTTATTATGTCACGTCAGACTATGTCATAGTCATATGTTATTTCATAGTCATATGTTATGTTATATGTTATTTCTGTCATATGTTATGTCATATGTTATGTCATAGTCATATGTTATGTCATAGCCATATGTTATAGGAGGCTAAGGTGGCTTGGTCATGTAAGAAGAAAGACAAAAAAAATCGTATTGCCAAATATATATTGTGTGGTGAATATATGGGCGGAAAGAGACCAAATGGCAGACAAATGCTGAGATAAAAGAATGTTTGCAGGATTCCCTTAAGGGAATTCTCTATCAGCGAAAGAAACTGTGAGGATCTGGCTGCAGATCGTAAGTAGCACACCGAGAACAAAAATAAATAAAAACAACAGCACAGCAACATTCGAGGCAGAGCTGATATCAAATTCAAAAGTCAAAAAGACGTAGGAGAAAGGAGACGAGGCCAGGCATCATGAATACATCTTGTTCATTCTCCGGTCGAATCTGTCTATCAAATATTGGCGGATTCAGCCACGAGGCGGTGGAATCTGTCTATCAATTATTGGCGGATTCAGCCACGAGGCGGTGGAATCTGTCTATCAAATATTGGTGGATTCAGCCACGAGGCGGTGGAATCTGTCTATCAAATATTGGCGGATTCAGCGACGAGACGGTGGAATCTGTCTATCAAATATTGGTGGATTCAGCCACGAGGCGGTGGAATCTGTCTATCAAATATTGGCGGATTCAGCCACGAGGCGGTGGAATCTGTCTATCAAATATTGGTGGATTCAGCCACGAGGCGGTGGAATCTGTCTATCAAATATTGGCGGATTCAGCCACGAGACGGTGGAATCTGTCTATCAAATATTGGCGGATTCAGCCACGAGGCGGTGGAATCTGTCTATCAAATATTGGCGGTTTCAGCCACGAGAGAAGCTGTTTAGCAAAAACAGCATCCTGTTTAAGTCACTAACATTTGACCAAACTACAGACTTCATTGGGAGCCGCGATCGCTCAGTGGTTAGTGAAGTGGATTACAAAGGACAAGGGGTAGGTTTCGATCCCAACCGACGGATTCCGGGTTCTCCCAGCCTTAAATGGGTACCGGATTTTTTTCTGGGAAAGTAAAGCAGCACGGGCGTAATACCGACCACATTACCCCAAAAATCATGTGCTGAAGGTCTGTAAAATATAGGGTCACTAACACCATATTTCCCTATACGCCACTTGGCGTGACGGGGGTACTTTACTTTTTTTTTACAGACTTCATCATGATATCATCCTACCAACCGTCTGTCAAGAAGTCGAAGACCTACATACATACATATCGCTTTATGTTATTTTATGTGGTTTTCTTCGTAGCTAGTTCGGCGCGTAGTCAATAAAGGAAATCTTTGATCATGTTTTTAGAAGGGTAAGAGCTACAGATTCAAGAAAAGACAACTTTGATCCTGTTTTTAAGATTCATGTGAGCTTCATAATCAGAGAGGGAAACCTTTCATTCCGTTTTTTCCCCTCTACTCCAAATTAGACTCAACATCATCATCATCATCATCATCATCATCTTTGACTGATATTTTATTCATTGCCCCAAAGTGCGATAGTTTGCCTTTTTTTCAGTAGAAATAATGAGGGGAATTAATATAATAAGGAAAGAAATGAGACAAATAATTCTATATGTAAACAATGAGGTGAAAAATTAGAAGGAAAGAAATGAAGGGAATAATTATAACAAGGAAAAAATAAGGGAATAATTCTAAGGAAAAAAAATATATGAGGGGAATAATTTGGCAAGATAATAAGGCAAAAAATGAGTGGGATAACTCTAAGGGGAAAAAAATGAGGGGAAATTATTGTAAGGAAAAAATTGAGGGAAATAATTATAATAAAGGAACAAATGAGGGAAATAATTATAACAAAGGAACAAATGAGGGAAATAATTCTAAGGAAAAAATGAGATGAATTATTGTAATTAAGGAAAAAAAAAGAAATTAATTCTAAAGAAGGAAAAAGTGAGGGATACGAATAGTAGTTTCCAGTGTTTTATACTCGAGACAAATAATAATAAATGAATATTATTGTAGAGGGAAATTTCCGAGGCGATAATTCAGCAAATCATAGGAGGTATGTTTACAGCACTCTGAAAAAATGACAAATAATCAACAGAAAAAAAAACACAAGGAACAATATATGGTCCGAAGCAGGATCGAACCCGTACCCCTTAGCACAGTGTCTTGCCACGACAATCTCGGAAACAATTAACCACTGGAAACTACTATCCGCGCTGATTCGTCCTATAAATGTCTGCAACACAAGTATTCAGCCTTACCGGGAGCTTGTATCTACACGATGTTTGCTCCAGTCCCATGTGGTTTCTTATCACTTCTTATAAAGTCATAACAACAACTTATTTAAATAAACATGACAAGAAAATATATGGCAACGATATTAATATCAAAAAGACTAAAACTATGATCATAAACAAAAAGAATACTCAAAACCTTCAAGTGGATTACAAAATTGAAGGAATAGTCCTGGAGACAGTTCAGAGCTTCATCTACCTTGGACATACTATAACCAGTGATGGAAAATGTACAACTGGAATAAACAAAATAAAAGGAATTGCAAAAAGTAATTTTAATGTCAAGAAAAGTATACTAACATTAAAACAAATAACACCAGGGCTAAAACTAAGAATAGCAAAATGTTATATCTTCTCAACATTCATAAATGGTGCAGAAACATGGACAGTAGACAAGAAAACAGAATACTAAATTGGAACCTTTAGAATGTGGATTTATAGAAGAACAGAAAGAATTAGATGGAAAGAAAAGAAAACAAACGATGAAGTCTTAAAACAACTAACAATGAGAACAGAACTACTAAACACAATTCAAACAAGACAAATGAAATTTTTGGGGCATGTGAAAAGCCATAGCAGCCTACTAAAAGTAATCTTGGAAGAGAAAATACGAGGTAAAAGAGGAAGAGGCAGACCAAGAGTAAGATTGACGAGTAACATTAAAAAGACGAACAAGTCAGCCTATGACAACCTGCACCATCAAAGCATGAGACAGACTGGCGCTCCACGGTAGTGGAGCTTTCGATGCGGAGACGGCACTCAATTATGATGATGATGATTAATTCATAATTGTTTCTGACTGAAGCCCATCACACTAGTTCAACCACCGATGGGGACCGCTTTTGTACAATTCTAGAACATAACTCATCATCATCATCACCAACATCATCATTATCACCATCATCGGGTGCCATCTCCGCAACGAAGGTTGGCTAACATGGAGCGCCATTCCACTCTGTCTCTTGCTTCGATTGTGCAGGTTGTCATAGGCTGATTTGTCCATCTTTTGATGTTACTCTCTCATGTTAGTCTTGATCTGCCTCTATCTCTTTTACCTTGTATTTTCCCTTCCAAGATTACTTTTAGTAGACTTGGGTCTTTTAACAAGGCCCGAAAATCGTATTTGTCTTGTTTGAATTGTGTTTAGCGGTTCTCTTTTCATTTGTAGTTGTTTTAAGACTTAATCATTTGTTTTATTTTCTTTCCATCCAATTCTATCTATTCTTCTATATACCCACATTTCAAAGGCTTCAATTCTCCGTTATGTTTTCTTATCTAATGTCCATGTTTCTGTACCATATAGGAATATTGAGAAGACATAACATTTTGCTATTCTTAGTTTTAGCCCTGGTGTTATTTGCTTTAGTAGTAGCCTCCGTCAGTCATAGTTGACTATGGATTTTTCAGTGCCCCTAGAAATATTATTTTTTCTTTTCTTTTCTTTCGTCATGTATTCTCTTTCTCTATGAATCTGTTTTCTTCTTGTTTGAGGTGAACCTTTAGTGTGTGTTTCCAGAGATTGCGGTCTGCAGTTTTTTTTTAAAATTTGTTTTGATGTTAGTATATTAACATCATTATTAGACCATAACTCAATTAACACATTTATAATACATGGTGCGTAACCTGGAGCCTAACATAGTTATCTATAGATTGATGTCAAACTACACATCTCAACATAAACATTCACTTAGCAAGGCGAAAATAATTATCCTTCCTTCACAATCGGAAATAATGTTCTATTGAACCCATCTAGACAAATGGACGCGAATCATAGACAGTTAATTTATAACATCACTTCAGTTTAAACGTATTGACTTTTCCGTAGTGGAGACATTACCATATATTGACTTTTCCGTAGTGGAGACATTACCATATATTGACTTTTCCGTAGTGGAGACATTACCATATATTGACTTTTCCGTAGTGGAGACATTACCATATATTGACTTTTCCGTAGTGGAGACATTACCATATATTGACTTTTCTGTAGTGGAGACATTACCATATATTGACTTTTCTGTAGTGGAGACATTACCATATATTGACTTTTCTGTAGTTGAGACATTACCATATATTGACTTTTCTGTAGTGGAGACATTACCATATATTGACTTTTCTGTAGTGGAGACATTACCATATATTGACTTTTCTGTAGTGGAGACATTACCATATATTGACTGTTCCGTAGTGGAGACATTACCATATATTGACTTTTCCGTAGTGGAGACATTACCATATAATGACTTTTCTGTAGTTGAGACATTACCATATATTGACTTTTCTGTAGTTGAGACATTACCATATATTGACTTTTCTGTAGTGGAGACATTACCATATATTGACTTTTCTGTAGTGGAGACATTACCATATATTGACTTTTCTGTAGTGGAGACATTACCATATATTGACTTTTCCGTAGTGGAGACATTACCATATATTTACTTTTCTGTAGTGGAGACATTACCATATATTGACTTTTCCGTAGTGGAGACATTACCATATATTGACTTTTCTGTAGTGGAGACATTACCATATATTGACTTTTCTGTAGTGGAGACATTACCATATATTGACTTTTCTGTAGTTGAGACATTACCATATATTGACTTTTCTGTAGTGGAGACATTACCATATATTGACTTTTCTGTAGTGGATACATTACCATATATTGACTTTTCTGTAGTGGAGACATTACCATATATTGACTTTTCTGTAGTGGAGACATTACCATATATTGACTTTTCCGTAGTGGAGACATTACCATATATTGACTTTTCCGTAGTGGAGACATTACCATATATTGACTTTTCCGTAGTTGAGACATTACCATATATTGACTTTTCCGTAGTGGAGACATTACCATATATTTACTTTTCTGTAGTGGAGACATTACCCTATATTGACTTTTCCGTAGTGGAGACAATAACCATATATTGACTTTTCCGCAGTGGCGACATTACCATATATTGACTTTTCCGTAGTGGAGACAATACCATATATTCTAGGCCCCCGTTCGACCATACAACATAGTGCTTGACTTGCTTGTTTATGATTTGTAACATCAGTTACGTGTCTATCTGCATTCCTTTCTCCAATTCCTTTTTTTTTTTTTTTTACTAAATAAAAAAAAATAAGAGCCAAGATGCAGAAAAGCACGTCAAACTCTGATCAAATGGCGCCATTTGGCCAAACAAATTATTGCAATGGACACTCTTGAAGACAGTTTTCATTGAACGTTGTGCTTTCAATGCCAAACTTCAACATTAGATTCTGCAGCAATCAATAAACAATACAACCGACTTGAATTGCGCAGCCGTATGCTGGGAGCCATCATGACAGACAGAAATAGAAGTGATAAAATACCGGGATCTCACCCCTTACATTTCTTACTCACAATGCCAGACTGGTTACCCTGTTTCTAGAGGCACCGTGGAGAGGTGGAGTAAGGTTTGGATATTCCTGATTCACCAACCGTGGCGTAAGCTGTCAACTATGACATATGAGTCGGTAATCGCTTTTAGTCGTGGTGCATAACTACCCCACGAGAAGAAGAGCGTCAAAACAAAATCCAGCCTATCGAAGACGGAGTGTGTCAGCCGCAGCGCAAGTTTTAGAGAAGAAATCAGGACACGCACGCACAAACGAGTACCACCACGCGAGGAGCTGATCGTGTGCCAAGATATTCTTTCTATAGTTTCATCATTAAAAAAAAGTAAAGTGCTCCCGTCATGCCAGGTGACGTATAGGGAATATGGTGTTAGTTACCATAAATTTTACAGACCTTCAGCACATGATTTTTGGGGTAATGTGGTCGGTAATACGCCCGTGCCGCTTTACTTTCCCAGAAAAAAATCCGGTACCCATTAAAGGCTAGGTGAAATGGAAGCCGTCGGTTGGGATCGAACCCTACCCCTTGTCCTTTGTAGTCAAGTTCACTAACCACTGAGCTAGACGTCACATAGGGCTAGTGTGTTTGGCCATACATCTCTATTCTGGGCGTGATGTTCAATCTTACCCAATAAGTCTTATGACTGGCAACTTCTATTATAGGTATTCTCTTCAGTGACTTTCTAGGTCTTACTGTTTTTTAATTTATCCTGATGTTTGCTACCATATATTACATACAATATTATATACCATTATATACAATAATAACATCAGATGGGAGATGCACCACAGAAATAAAAAGCAGAATAGCTGAGGCCAAAATAGCATTTCAGAAGGTTAAAAATATCTTATGCAACAAAACTATGTCAATAAAAATGAGAAAGAGAGTTCATCGGTGCTATATAGAACCAATTCTGACCTATGGAAGCGAATCATGGACAGTGGACAAACAAATGAAAAGACGATTGGAGGCCACAGAGATGGGATTTCTCAGAAGAATGTTGAAAGTTCCCTCAACAGCTAAAAAGACCAATGAGGAAATTGTCAACGAGGCCAACACAAAAAGGGAGCTCTTAATAAACATCAGAAAGAAGCAATCAACATTTTTTTCGGGCACATCATGAGAAGAGGAAAGTTGGAATACTTGGTTACAGCTGGCAAAATAAAAGGAAAGAGCGATCGCGGGCGACAAAGAGAGAAAATACTAGATAGCTTGGTGTCATGGCATGGAAAACAGTCAACAACAGAACTGATACGATGCATTGTGGATAGAAGATTGTGGAGGGACATGATCGCCGACGCCAACCGGTATGGCACATGATGATGATGATGTTTGCTATAGAAGAGTATATTTTTAAATTCTCTTGATATCTTTTCTCAACATATGCCAGGCATATGTCCATCTTCTCTTCCTAATTGTAGATGCTATTGTTGGTTGCGTGGCCATTTCTTTTATCTCGTTATTTGTCTTGAATTCATTCCATTGTACACAGAGTATTTTTCTTATGCAATTATCTTCAAAAACGTTGAGTTTTCTCTAAATATCTTTTGTTGTTTTCCAGCTTTCACATAATAGGTAAGGATGAAAATACTTTTGAGTTTAATATTCTAACTTTAGTTTTCTTGATTAGGATTGTTTACTTCGATACTTTTGTTCATGTTTATGTATTTGCTGCCCTTATGCTATTCTGCTTCTGATCTGTTCATTTTTTTTTTTGTTTCACCTTCTTGATCTACATTACTATCCAAACATACATATTGGTGTACATTTTCAATGCCTGACAATTTATTTATAGCGTCATCTGGTGTATTTTATTGTTCATTATATTTAGTTTATTCCAGTTGATTTCAAGTAATTTTTGTTTCGCCGCACCAATTTTAACAGATCATGGGTTTGAGGTGGTTAAATAATGTGCTGAAAGTGTGGAGGTAGAAGAGTTCTCATGGGAATGACCAGGAGATGTTGAGTTATTCACCCACGTTGAATACTGGTCAGTTTAAAGAACATCTCGGGATCGTGTGATTAGATTATAGTCACGTGACCAAAGTCGGCGAGCCAAACAAGAGGGCTGGACTTGTCAGTTCTCGCTGGTACCTTGGACAGACAAGACGTAGGGTTAGATGAGGGATTGCGCTGGCGAGACATATGACATCTTGAGAAATGGTTGACACCGGGAAAGTGAACAACATTTAGCTAAAATTGAAGTAGAATTATCAATCAAAAAGTTAGAGGAATGAAGTTTAGCTCGATATTTGACTTGACTTGACTTAATCCCCGTGTTAGCCGTGAGCTATGAGCTCTTTACAGCTTAATGCCTCTCGCATGAAGGCGCAGGTCCTTCTCAGTTGTACAGCTGCAGAGTACAGTGTGCTATTGATGGATGGAAGTTGTAGGAGTAACATGCCCCATCGGTTTTGTAAATGAGGACAGTGGAGTAGCAGGTGATCTACTGTCTCAGATTGATGACGGCAGTGTCTGCAGATTGGGTCATGTTGTGTTTTTATTCTGCTCAGGTGTTGATTGGTAGGAGCATTGCCTGTTCTCAGCTGGAATATCAGGCTCTGGTCCCTTCGCTTCAGCTCCCGCACAGGGTCGAGGGGGTCTGGTTTTGTTTGATATCTGTAGAGTAGGCGTCCAGTCTTAGCTGAAGATATAGAATGATTTAAAAGTTTGGGTCCATCCAGGACAGTTTTAAAGGACTTACAAGTTATGTTAGATATATATATATATATATATTTAGATGCAACTGAGTAGCAGCTGAAGATTTGTATATTTCACTATATAATGCGTAAGTATGATGTGTTTGTGAATGCAGGTCTTGTAATTGTTGACCTACGATGCTACATGTCATTAAATCTGTTGGAATACCGGACAGTGGAGCCTGTCTCTACAAATATCACATGGAGTTGTCATTGGTGTTGCTTGCCCATGAATTTGTATTGCTGTCTTCGAATGTTTTTATTTTCACTTCTGTAGCGTCTATATAATAAGTAACGAAGATACTGTGCAATCCATTTTTGACAATAGAAACAAGAAAAAATCTTAAATGTTATGTTGAACCAGTCTAAACATATGGGTATGAATCATGGACAATAGGACAACAGACAAGAAAATCACTGGATGTTGTAGAAATGTGCTTTTACAGGAGAATGTTGTGAATGCCATGGACAGCTAAGAAGAGTAATGAAAACGTTCTGAAAGAAGCCAAAGTAAAGATATAACTAATATCTAATAAAACAACTGGGAAAATGGAAGGACGAAAAGATAGAAGGAAGCAAAGAAAAAAGATACCAGACAGCTTAAGAAAATGGCTTGGCAGAAGGTCAACAACAGAAATGATAAATAACTGTGGAGATCGAAAGTTGTGGAGAGAATTGATCACTTACGCCATCAGGCATGGTACCTAATGATGGTGATGATGATGATGATGATGATGATGACGATGATGTTATAAGCCAAGCAGAGGTGTTCTGGAAAGAACCGGCCTTACATCACAGCAAACACACGCCGGAGAACAACGTTGATCAAAAATACACTTTGTACATACAAACAATCTAGAATAAGTAACTTTGCTAGAATACAACGGTAAGTAATTATATCACAACGTAATAGGCAAATTGCTAGAATACAACGGTAAGTAATGATATCACAACGTAATAGGTAAAACAAAGATTTAAAAAAATACCTCAGACAAGTTCTTCCCTGACTATCAATTAAAAATTAAGAAGAAAATAAATAGAAGAAATAAAGAAAAATTATGGAAAAATCATCTTCTCAATATTCCTGTATGGTGAAGAAACATGGACATTAGACAAGAAAACGGAACAGAAAACTGAAGCCTTTGAAATGTGGATTTATAGAAGAATAGGTAGAATTGGATGTAAAGAAAAGATACGAAACGATGAAGTTTTAAAACAACTGAAAATAAAAAGAGAACTACTAATTACAATTCTCTCTCTCTCTCTCTCTCTCTCTCTCTCTCTCTCTCTCTCTCTCTCTCTCTCTGCGATCATGACTCAATCAGAGTAGGATTCCAGACTCAAACATGAAGTCAGCTGTCAGGTTAAGTGTGTTGATCGCCCCCACAGACAGAACATCACATTTAGAGTCTGCCAGATCCACTCTGACTGAATACCCGTTAATAC
This sequence comes from Megaustenia siamemsis, assembly GCA_032433765.1. Classification (NCBI taxonomy): domain Eukaryota; kingdom Metazoa; phylum Mollusca; class Gastropoda; order Stylommatophora; family Ariophantidae; genus Megaustenia; species Megaustenia siamemsis. The sequence continues at coordinate 17,181,548 of JAVIAB010000145.1, read as the reverse complement.
GCTGCACTGTATTCTGCGGCAGTGGCCCAGTGCATCCGATTTCAGCGAGCATTTTATTCAGGTTCGCTTTCCTTAGCCTTTGTTTGTCCCCAACCTTCCTGCAAGGCAGCAGATTGTCTTTTCTGTAGGGGGATTCTGCCCTTAGATGGTCTGCCCTCCCAGGTTTACGAGCACCATCTGCCCGAGTCACTAGAGGTGACTAACACAGACATGCACACACAAAGATATGAGATGTGAATAACACAGACATGTACACAGCGATATGAGACATGACTAACACCGACACACATCAAGATATATGACACATGAATAACATAGACATGCACATAAAGATATGAGATATGACTGGCATAGACATGCACACACAAAAATATGACACATACCTACCATAGACATACACACAAAGATATGAGATATGACTAACATAGGCGTGCACACACAAAGATATGAGATGTGACTTACATAGCCATGCACTCACAAGGATATGAGATATCCCTAACCCAGACATGCACACACAAAGATATGACACATGACTAACACAGATACACACAAAGTTATGAGATATTACTAAACTCAGACGCACATAAAGATATGAGACATGATTAACACGAACACACCAAGATATAAGATATGACTAACATGACACACACCTAGATATCAGCCATGGCTAGCACGCACGCACACACCACACAAACGCCAATGGCGCACATTCAGATTGAGTACTCACCGACCATTTCGCAGGCCGGCAGTGCACTGACGGTGTGTGAGGCGCAAACATTTACAGACACCTATTGTCTGAACGTGTATTCCTGGTCGTTTTGTGCAGTGTGTAGTAGGTGTTGCAAAAGCTGCGACGTCATCATCGGTACGTGTCACAGCAAATGTTCTCATGGGATCTATGGACACGACTGCTCCAGGTCTTGTCTCAGTGTCTGTCCTTTATGTGAGAAAAATCCGGAAAATGTCTACAATGTAAACATCCTGGCTATACCTGTAATGACACTTGTTTCGATGGTAATTTTGGGCTACAGTGCGAACAGACGTGTTCTGATGGCTGTGACATCATATGTGACCCGGAAAGTGCTGACTGTACGTGCAAGGAAACGTACTGTGAACAGTCAACCGGGAACTGTGCATGCAAGGGAACGTTCTATGGGTCAGACTGCTCTCAAATCTCCGGACAACTGTTTGAACGAAACCTGTGAACAGTTATTCGGGGCCTGCATCTCGTATGTCGATGATTCACACGTTAAGAAGAGTCTGCAGACTAACCCAAGCATATGGATACCTCAATGTGTTTATGTGCTAGACTTGGTTCATTTCTTGGTGTTTTTCCGTGAAGCCATGACTCATATCTTAATGTGTTTCTGTGCTAGCCATGGCTCATCTCTTGATGTGTTTCTGTGCTAGCCATGGCTCAAATCTAAATACAATTAAGACAAGACAAATGCAATTTTTGGGGCATGTTAAAAGACACAACAGCCTACTAAAAGTAATATTGGAAGGGAAAATACAAGATAAAAGAGGCAGAGGGCAGACCAAGACTAACATGGACGAGTAACATCAAAAGATGGACAAGTCAATCTATGACAGCCTGCACCATCAAAGTAAGAAACAGAGTAGAATGGCGATCCATGGTAGTCAACCTTCGTTGCGGAGAAGGCACTCGATGATGATGATGTGGAAAAAAAAGGAAAATCTGCGGTGTTTGAAATTGGAGACATAACCTCTGGCGGATGAAGCCAATGATCTGATCTATCACTACGGACTTATCTATTTGTTTCAGAATTAATGCCACTAGCTATACAAATGCGTCATGCCGAAATAAATCTAATTAAAAATGAACCTTTCTTTGTTTGGGAGATGAGTTAGTAATTCTGATTATTCCACTGGCACAGGCTGTTGAGCAATTATGGATTTTAATTCGTTTGCAGTGATATCGGGGCCTTCCATAACCATAAATCTCATTAACAATATTCTTGTGTTTCCATCATCTTCTCTTTAATTTGATATAAACTTTCATGACTCTCATTCATGAACAGACCTTATGCTTTGCGCTGTGCATCATTCACAATTATTTGTTGCTGATATTTAATATTTTGTTGTTGCTTTTTTTTTAGGCTTTCCACAAAGATAAAATAGACATACTTATTGTTGTATACGTTCAAGATAACTGGAAGAAGCTGTATCTTACATTTGAAAACCGATTTTGTGGTTGAAAATTGAATATTGTGTCACCCGATATCCTCCGGTTCTGAAAGAGGCGAAAGCAAAAAGAGAGCTCAATTCCAATATTAGGGAGAAACAATCATCATTTTTTGGGCCATGTAATGAGAAGAGAACAACTGGAATATATTGTAACAACTGGAAAAATTGAGGGACGAAGAGATAGAGGAAGCAAAGAGAAAAAGTACCAGACAGCTTAAGAGAATGGCTTGGCAGAAGGTCAACAACAGAAATGATAAATAATTATCGTGATCCAAAGTTGTGGAGAGACATGATCACCTACGCCAACAGGCACGGTACTTTACAACGATAATGATGTGCTATAATAATCTATCTATCTATCTATCTATCTATCTATCTATCTATCTATCTATCTATCTATCTATCTATCTATCTATCTATCTATCTATCTATCTATCTATCTATCTATCTATCTATCTATCTATCTATCTATCTATCTATCTATCTATCTATCTATCTAATCTAATCTAATCTAATCTAATCTAATCTAATCTAATCTAATCTAATCTAATCTAATCTAATCTAATCTAATCTAATCTAATCTAATCTAATCTAATCTAATCTAATCTAATCTAATCTAATCTAATCTAATCTAATCTAATCTAATCTAATCTAATCTAATCTAATCTAATCTAATCTAATCTAATCTAATCTAATCTAATCTAATCTAATCTAATCTAATCTAATCTAATCTAATCTAATCTAATCTAATCTAATCTAATCTAATCTAATCTAATCTAATCTAATCTAATCTAATCTAATCTAATCTAATCTAATCTAATCTAATCTAATCTAATCTAATCTAATCTCTATCTCTCTATCTCTCTATCTCTCTATCTCTCTATCTCTCTATCTAGCGACCTTTCGAGCCGTAGTCGGCCCATAGGGCATAGACCCAGATACTCTTTCTCTTATATACATTTTTATTCTAGCAGTTTTTAATCCTTGTAAAGATCTTTTATCAAATCTCACCATTTGTCTCTGTTCTGTGCAAACAACTCTATCTCATTGAGGGAGCCGATTCTTGCTGCTCTTGCCTCTGTCATCAATGTTCTTCTCAGCGTCTCTCTGGGTCTTCCTCTTTTCCTCTTACCTGTTGTTTCCCACATGAGGGCTTGCTTTGCTATTCGGTTATTATCACTTCTCATCACATGTCCAACATATGACCATCGACTTTTATTCATTACTGAAGATATTAGTGGTTGATTGGCGATTTCTCAAATTTCCTCGAAATATACAAACATCAACACAAATAACACAAGGGCTAAAACTCGGAACAGCAAAATGTTATATCTTCTCTATATTCATATATGGCAGAAACATGGAAATTAGACATGTAAACAGAATAGAAAACCAAATTGAAAACAGAAACCTTTCAAATTTGGATTTATAGAAGAATGGGAAGAATTGGATGGAAAAAAAGAAAATAAACGATGCATTTTTAAAACAATTAAAAATGAAAAGAGAACTACTAAACACAATTCAAACAAGACTATTGCGATTTTTGGGACTTGCTGAAAGACACATCAGCCTACTAAAATTAATCTTGGAAGGGAAAATACAAGGTAAAAGAGGCAGAGGCAGACCAAGACTAACATGGATGAGTAACATCTAAAGATGAACAAATCAGACTTTGACAACATTCACCATCAAAGCAAGTGACAGAGCGGAATGGCGCCCCATAGTAGCCAACCTTCGATGCGGAGACGGCACTCGCTATTGAGATAATTTTATTTCGTTTATTAACTATTTAAATATAATTTTATATATAATTATATAATGAATATAATATATATAGTATATACTATATATAATTTATATATATATATATATATATATATATATATATATGTATATCATCATCATCATAGTCATCATCAAGTACCATGCCTGCTAGCGTACGTGATCATGTCTCTCCACAACTTTCGATCTCAACAGTTATTTTATCATTTCTGTTGTTGACCTTCTGCCAAGCCATTCTCTTAAAATGTCTGGTATCGCTTCCCTCTACCTCTTCGTCCCTCAATTTTCCCAGTTGTCACAATATATTCCAGTTGTTCTCTTCTCATTACATGGCCAAAAAATGATGATTGTTTCTACCTAATATTGGAAATGAGCTCTTTTATTTTTGCTTTTTGGGCTCTGACAGAATATACCATGTATATAATATACCATACATATAATATACCATACATATAATATACCATACATATAATATACCATATATATAATATACCATACATATTTACTTCAGCTGAAAATGTTACGTTTTGTGTCTGGTGTCACGAATTGAAACCACATCTTTAAAGTATCAGGTTTAAGAATGTGTGAAATGTTCTGGCCTCATGACATTTTCATCCTTGAAGTCTTACAATTTCCAATATTGTAACTAAAATTTAATCTTTATAAACATCACAGAGATGTCAGGCCTACAAATTAATGGAAAGGTAATCAATAATGATCAGATATGCTAACGATACTGTACCACTAGCAGAAAATCCTAAAGATCTAAAACAATTACTTAATATAATAAACATGACAAGCAAATAATATGAACTAGATATGAATATAAAAAAGACTAAAACTATGATCATAAACAAAGAAAATTCTCAAGACCTACAATTAAATATCAAAGGTGGAGGAATACATCTAGAGACAGTTCAGAGCTACAACTATCTGGGACATACTATATATAACCAGTGATGGAAAATGTACAACTGAAATAAACAAAAAAATACGAACGGCAAAAAGTAATTTTAATGTCATGAAGAACATACTAACATCAAAACAAATAACACTAGGGCTAAAACTGATGTTATGTGCTAGAATAGCAAAATGTTATGTCTTCTCAACATTCCTATATGGTGCAGAAACATGGACATTAGACAAGAAAACAGAAGACATAATTGAAGCCTTTGAAATGTGGATATATAGAAGAATAGGTAGAATTGGATGGAAGGAAAAGAAAACAAACGATGAAGTCTTAAAACAACTAAAAATAAAAAGAGAACTACTGAACACAATTAGAACAAGACAAATGCGATTTTATGTCATGTTAAAAGACACAAAAGCCTAATTAAAGTAACCTTGGAAGGGAATATACAAGGTAAAAGAATCAGACCAAGACTAACATTGACGAGTAACATCAAAAGATGGACAAATCAGCATATGACAACCTGCACCATCAAAGCAAGAGACAGAGCAGAATGGCGCTCCATGGTAGCCAACCTTCGTTGCGAAGACGGCACTCGATGATAATGATGATGTTGAACTAAAATTTCACTTTGGCATTGAAATAAACAGCTGTGTAATACACAGCCTACAATTCCAATCGAGATAACCTTGTCCGAACAGAGAATTATTTCCGGGGTCAAAGAGTCACGCCCACGAAAGGATAAGAGGTCTAGATAGTAAACTAGCTATGCATAAACATAAGGTATAGGCTTTCGAATAACGTAGACAGTCTGGTGTGTGTTCGTCAACGAGTTGGCTGCTGCCTTAAGCAAGAGAGAAAGAAAGGCACAGTTGTTTAAAGGAGACACGAGAGCAATGTACACTTTGTTGTCTACGATAAGTGGATTGGATATTTTTGGGGGTAATTACTTTCATGTTGATGAAATAATAGATAGAATTCTTTCATCATGTTGAAATAATATGAAATAATAGATAGAATTACTTTCATCATGTTGATGAAAGTAATTCTATCTATCTAGATAGATAGATAGATAGAATTACTTTCATGTTGATAGTTCTTCTATCTTTTTTCTTATTTTCTTGTACTTTTTCTTCTTATTATGTATGCGCTTATTCGACTTCTCTTATCATATTATTTTCTTTTACTTGTCTTAATTTTTTATCCTCTTTTCTTCTTAATTTTCTGTATGCTTTCATCTTCTTCTCTTACTGTTTCTTGTTGATAGTATTGTCTTTCCTTGTTCTCCAACAATTTCTTATTTCTCTTCAACAAATTATCATTCTACTGTTTCTTTTTTGTCTACCACATCTACTTCTATTACCTACTTCTATTAATACTACTGCTAATACATCTACTACTATTATTATTACTACTATTACCACCACTGCTAAAACAGCTACTACTACTATTATTACTACTATTCTTACTGATGCTAAAACAGCTACTACTACTATTATTACTACTATTCTTACTGATGCTAAAACAGCTACTACTACTATTATTACTACTATTCTTACTGATGCTAAAACAGCTACTACTACAATTACTACTACTGCTAATACAGTTCTTACAACTATTATTACTATTCTACTACTATTATTACTGGGAGTCGCAATAGCTCAGTAGTTAGTGAACTGGACTACAAAGGACAAGAGGTGGGTTCGATCCCAACCGACGGCTTCCGGTTCACCCAGCCTTTAATGGGTACCGGATTTTTTTTCTGGGAAAGTAAAGCGGCACGGGCGTAATACCGACCACATTATCCCAAAAATCATATGCCGAAGGTCTGCAAAATATATGGTCACTAACACCATATTCCCTATACGCTACTTGGTGTGACGGGGGTACTTTACTTTTTTTTTTACTTTACTATTACTACTACTGCTAATACAGCTACTACTACTATTATAACTACTATTATTACTACTATTACTACTATTACTATTACTGTTAAAATTTATACTACTATTAACTACTACTGCTATAACTATCATGGCTATTGTCATTACTGCTGCTACTATTACAAACACTACCGCTATTACTACTTTGCCGCAGGCGAAATCGCCTTATATCTGCAGAACTGGAAGCTGTCAGCGTCCCATAGTTTATGGCTTTGGCCAGGATTGTGAACCAAAACCATCCAGATCATACTCCACCTCTTCGCAGTGCCTCCAGAATCCAGAAACAGACTAACCTGTCTATTCCGGCCAAGCGAGTAGGGATCGAAGACGGAAGACAACCCGGTACTCGAATATTACATGCTGAAGTCGGATGTGTTGGGCGAAAGGCGCAAATATCACAGTTCTACTGCAAACTACAACACAGCGTATCTACGACCACGTAACGTCCTTTTAAGGGCGGATGACGAAGAGGACATCCGTTTCTTTAGTATTCATCGGGTGAGCGCCAAAATGGAAGGGGCGACTACTCTTCCACAGCCACCACTACAGATTTCGCTATTACAAATACAGCCACCACTACATATTTCGCTGTTACAAATACAGCCACCACTACAGATTTCGCTATTACAAATACAGCCACCACTACATATTTCGCTATTACAAATACAGCCACCACTACATATTTCGCTATTACAAATACAGCCACCACTACATATTTCGCTATTACAAATACAGCCACCACTACATATTTCGCTATTACAAATACAGTCACCACTACAGATTTCGCTATTACAAAAACAGTCACCACTACAGATTTCGCTATTACAAAAACAGTCACCACTACAGATTTCACCATTACAAAAACAGTCACCACTACAGATTTCGCTATTACAAAACAGTCACCACTACAGATTTCGCTATTACAAATACAGCCACCACTACAGATTTCGCTATTACAAAAACAGTCACCACTACAGATTTCGCTATTACAAAAACAGCCACCACTACAGATTTCGCTATTACAAAAACAGTCACCACTACAGATTTCGCTATTACAAAAACAGTCACCACTACAGATTTCGCTATTACAAATACAGTCACCACTACAGATTTCGCTATTACAAATACAGTCACCACTACAGATTTCGCTACTACAAATACAGCCACCACTACAGCTTTCGCTACTACAAATACAATCACCACTACAGATTTCGCTATTACAAATACAGTCACCACTACAGCTTTCGCTACTACAAATACAGCCACCACTACAGATTTCGCTACTACAAATACAGCCACCACAACAGATTTCGCTACTACAAATACAGCCACCACTACAGATTCCGCTATTACAAATGCAGTCACCACTACAGATTTCGCCATTTCAAATACAGTCACCACTACAGATTCCGCTATTTCAAATGCAGTCACCACTACAGATTTCGCTATTTCAAATACAGTCACCACTACAGATTTCGCTATTACAAATACAGCCACCACTACAGATTTCGCTATTACAAATACAGCCACCACTACAGATTTCGCTATTACAAATACAGCCACCACTACAGATTTCGCTATTACAAATACAGCCACCACTACAGATTTCGCTATTTCAAATACAGTCACCACTACAGATTTCGCTATTATAAATACAGCCACTACTACTATCCCTACTCATCATCATCAAGTGCAATGCTTGCTGGTGTAGGTGATTATGTTTCTCCACAACTTTCGATCTGAACATTTATTTATCATTTCTGTTGTTGACCTTCCAAGCCATTCTCTTATGGTCACTGGTATCTTTTCTCTTTGTTTCCCTCTATCTCTTCGTCCCTCAGTTTCCCAGTTGTTACAATATATTCCAGCTGTTCCCTTCTCATTACATGGTAAAAAAAAATGATGATTGTTTCTTTCTAATATTGGATATTAGCTCTCTTTTTGCTTTGACCTCTTTCAGAACGTTTTCATTACTCTTCTTATCTGTCCATGGTATTCCCAACATTCTTCTGTAAAACCACATTTCTACAGACTCCAGTGATTTTCTTGTCTGTTGTCCTATTGTTCATGATTTACATCCATACGTTAAGACTGGCTCTACATAACATTTAAGAACTCTTTTCTCTTGCTTATATTGTCAAAAATGGATGTGACGATTCATGATTGTATAAAGAAATTACTACGCTGACTTTACTGTTACCCTCCACCGATTTGTTTACAGTTGGCTCCGCTAGCCTTTGACTAAAAAGTCTTACCCACAAGACAGTAAAACAAGTTTTACATCAGGGTACCCTCCCTTAGCCTTTTACTCTCCCAAGCATATCTGCAAGGTAGTAGGGCAGCCTCAGTTTGTACTGTCTGCTGCATACGGTACAGGTAAAATCACCCTATCTGACAACCCTTACTACTACCATTATAACTGCTTTAATTATTACTGTTACTTTTACTACTAACCCCGTTACTACTGCTGCTGATACTACTACTACTAAAACTGCCACTACTACTGCTGCTGCTACTACTACTACTACTACTACTACAACTATCACTACTACTCCTGCTGCTACTACTACTACTACTACTACAACTACCACTACTACTGCTGCTATTAGTACTACTGCTGCTACTGCTACAAATACTACTGTTACTATTGCTACTACTACTACTGCACTATTATTACTACTGCTGCTACTTATAATACCACTCCTTCGTTCATTTTATCTTCCTTCAATTAATGTGTTACATTACATTATTTGCATCATGCGTTCCCGTTAATTCATCTTCAGCATGTATACAATCACCCGTCGTCTGCCTACACCAGGTTCCCCTTGCAAGACAGGGATTACACGAAGCCAGAATTGTCTCCCCTCCAACCAGAAGTCTGTGTATGTAAACATTCCCTTGAGTGTTTCAAACAGCTACAAAATTGTCTTATAAAAAGTCTTATGTTTATATCGGGCGCTAAGACGCTTTTCAGCAACAGGGCTGGAGGACTGGGTGGTCTAAAGGTAGAACGTCGACCTATATACAGGAAAGTCATGGGTTCGATTCCCACTACAGGGGGTGGGAATTTGTCAAAAATTGAATCCGTGGTTTCTTCGTGGGTTTACTTTACACTGGTCTCTGGATAGTGAGATCCGATGTCTAGAACTCTCTGGGTAGTGAGATCCGATGTCTAGAACTCTCTGGGTAGTAAGATCCGATGTCTAGAACTCTCTGGGTAGTGAGATCCGATGTCTAGAACTCTCTGGGTAGTGAGATCCGATGTCTAGAACTCTCTGGGTAGTGAGATCCGATGTCTAGAACTCTCTGGGTAGTGAGATCCGATGTCTAGAACTCTCTGGTAGTAAGATCCGATGTCTAGAACTCTCTAGGTAGTGAGATCCGATGTCTAAAACTCTCAGGGTAGTAAGATCCGATCTAGAACTCTCTGGGTAGTAAGATCCGATGTCTAGAACTCTCTGGGTAGTGAGATCCGATGGCTAGAACTCTTTGGGTAGTGAGATCCGATGCCTAGAACTCTCTAGGTAGTAAGATCCGATGTCTAGAACTCTCTAGGTAGTGAGATTGGATGTCTAGAACTCTCCGGGTAGCGAGATCTGTTGTCTAGAACTCTCCGGGTAGCGAGATCCGATGTCTAGAACTCTCTAGGTAGTGAGATCCGATGTCTAGAACTCTCTAGGTAGTGAGATCCGATTTCTAGTACTCTCTAGGTAGTAAGATCCGATGTTTAGAACTGTCTAGGTAGTAAGATCCGATGTCTAGAAATCTCTAGGTAGTGAGATCCGATGTCTAGAACTCTCTAGGTAGTAAGATCCGATGTCTAGAACTCCATAGGTAGTAAGATCCGATGTCTAGTACTCTCTAGGTAGTGAGATCCGATTTCTAGAACTCTCTAGGTAGTGAGATCCGATGTCCAGAACTGTCTAGGTAGTAAGATCCGATGTTTTGAACTCTCTAGGTAGTAAGATCCGATGTCTAGAACTCTCTAGGTAGTGAGATCATATGTCTAGAACTCTCTAGGTAGTAAGATCCGATGTCTAGAACTCTCTGGTTAGTGAGATCCGATGTCTAGAACTCTCGGATAACGGCGAAAAGCAGGAGGCCTCGGTAGCCTATTGGGAGAACCACCCGACTGGACTACCGACGTTCGGACAACCTGTGTTCGATTCCCGCTGGGAGCAGTGTGAGTTGTACTCGTGGTTGGGAAAAAAAATACTCCCGCGCTTTTTCTTTCTTTCTTTCTTTCTTTCTTTCTTTCTTCTTTCTTTCTTTCTTTCTTTCTTTCTTTCTTTCTTTCTTTCTTTCTTTCTTTCTTTCTTTCTTTCTTTCTCTTCTTTCTCTCTCTCTCTCTCTCTCTCTCTCTCTCTCTCTCTCTTTCTTTTTTTCTTCACTCCCTCTTATCTCCGTTCAGATATGTTAATGGAGATGAAAAATGTATGTTCTCACCTTCTTGGCGGCTTCAGTCATTGTCTGTTGATGTTGTAACGTTTCTTTTATGTCATTTGCCCATCTTTCCCTGTGCCTACCTTTTGCTCTTTCCCCTTCTCTTCTTTTAATATATGCTTTCGACGGTAAGGAATCACACGGCATTCTAGATGGGTAAACCAATTTATTTATTGTTTCTCTATTTCTCTGTTGTCCCTCTGTTTAAAAAAATACCAAGATATTAAAAAACACAACACTCCAAAGAAGGTTATGAGTCTATGTCTTCTGCCACAGTTTTTTTTTATCTACTACAGCTACTAGCCGCGATAGCTCAGTGGTTAGTGAACTGGACTACAATGGACAAGAGGTAGAGTTCGATCCCAACCGACGGCTTCTGGGTTCACCCAGCCTTTAATGGGTACCGGATTTTTTTTTCTGGGAAAGTAAAGCGGCACGGGCTTAATACCGACCACATTACCACAAAAATCATGTGCCGAAGGTCTGTAAAATATATGGTCACTAACACCATACTCCCTATACGCCACTTGGTGTGACGGGGGTACTTTACTTTTTTTTTATATACTGCAACTACAACTCCCTCTTCTTCTACTTTGTCTTTATCTTCTGCAAGGGTTTTTTCTTCTTTCTCCGCTGTTACTGATTATCGTCTGTCCTGACCAATGTTACATGTCTCATTATAGTACCTGTAGAATACCTGTAGTATACCTGGAATAGACTTACCTGTAGAGGTTTTCAGGTCGCAACGTCAGTATTCTTTGGCATCGTCTTCGTACACCCTAAAGCTGCAACAACACGTCTATTTATACGTGTTTATTTATTCTATCTATCTATCTATCTATCTATCTATCTATCTATTGACCTTTCGAGCAGTAGCCGGCCCATAGGGCGTAGACCAAGATACTCCTTCTCTTATCTGAATTTTTGTTCTAGCAGTTTTCAATTCTTTTAAAGATATTTTATCTAATCTCGCCATTTGTCTCTGTTCTGTGCAAGCTGCTCTATCTCATTGAGGGAGCCGAATCCTGCTGCTCTTGCCTCTCTCATCAATGTTCTTCTCAGTGTTTCCCTTGGTCTTCCTCTTTTCCTCTTACCTGTTGTTTCCCATATGAGGGCTTGCTTTGCTATTCGGTTATTATCTCTTCTCATCACATGTCCAACATATGACCATCGTCTTTTCTTTATTACTGAAGATATTAGTGGGTTTATTCATTAGTTTCCTCTTTATTCTAGTTATTCATTAGCCACACATCTCTCTATCTGCAAACAGGGAGATGAATGTGTCAATAAGAGAAGACCTAAGTAATGGAGATAAGAATGTAGACAGAACATAAATTGCTATAATAATGAATAAGAAGTTGGATGGATGGATGGAGGGATGTGTGGATCGGTGGATGGATGTGTGAATGATGGGTGAGTGGGTGGATAAACTAATAGATGGATGGATAGATGGACGGATGGATAGATGATGGATGGATAGACGGACGGATGGATAGATGATGGATGGATGAATAATGGGTGAGTGGGTGAGTGAACCAATGGATAGATATGGATGGATGTGTGGATTGGCGGATGGATGTGTGGATGATGGGTGAGTGGGTGTGTAAACTAATAGATGGATGGATAGACGGATGGATGGATAGATGATGGATGGATGAATGATGGGTGAGTGGGTGGGTGAACCAATGGATGGATGGACGGACGGATGGATAGATGCTTAATGGATGAGTGGATGGATGAATGATGGGTGAGTGGGTGGATGGATGGGTGAATAATGGGTAAGTGGGTGGGTGAACCAATGAATAGGTGGATGAGGATGATGCGTGGATGAATGGATGGATGCGTATATGGGTGGATGAATAGTGGGTGAATAGATGGGTGGATGATTGGGTGGATGGATAATGACTGGATGGATGGGTGGATGGAATGGGGATGGGTTAGTGGATGGATGGATTGATGAATGCGTAGATGGATGGATGGGTGGATAGATAATGAGTGAATGGATGGGTGGTTGGCTGGTTGGGTAGATGGATGGATAATAAATGGATGGATGGATGTTGGGTGAATGGATGGATGGGTGACGGGTGAGTGGCTGGGCGAACCAATGGTTGGATGGATGGATGGGTTGATGAATGGATGGGCGGATGGATGGGCGGATGGTTGGGTAATTAGAGGGATGGATGGTGAGTAGATGAGTGCATGGATGAGTGGCTGGATGGGTGGGTGGATAGACAAATGGGTTGGTGGTGCAATCCGTGGGTGGATGGGTGGGGGGTGGATAGATGGATGAATGCATGGAAAGGTAGTCAGGTATACAGAGAGTTAAACATACAATGATATAAATATTGTTTTTTTTTTTTTAAACGGGATTATATTCTCCTGTGTCATAGAGGAATTAATGAAATTAGAATTGTGGAGATGAGTGAGACGGGCTGACATCTTTTGTAAAACATAATATAGATCACTTGGACAGAATAAATTTAGATTAGAGTGGAGTGGAAAAGGATAGAGTGGAATGGAGTGTAGTAGAATAGAGTGGAGTGAAGAAGATTAGAGTGGAGTGGAGTAGAATAGAGTGGAGTGGAGTAGAATAGAGTGGAGTGGAGAAGAATAGTGGAGTGGAGTAGAATAGAGTGGAGTGGAGAAGATTAGAGTGGAGTCGAGAAGAATAGAGTGGAGTGGAGTAGAATAGAGTGGAGTGGAGTTGAATAGAGTGGAGTGGAGAAGAATAGAGTGGTGTGGAGTGGAGTTGAATAGAGTGGAGTGGAGAAGAATAGAGTGGTGTGGAGTGGAGTAGAATAGATTGGAGTGGAGAAGATTAGAGTGGAGTCGAGTATAATAGAGTGGAGTCGAGAAGAATAGAGTGGAGTAGAGTAGAATAGAGTGGAGTGGAGAAGATTAGAGTGGAGTCGAGAAGAATAGAGTGGAGTAGAGTAGAATAGAGTGGAGTGGAGTAGAATAGAGTGGAGTGGAGTAGAATAGAGTGGAGTGGAGTAGAATAGAGTGGAGTCGAGAAGAATAGAGTGGAGTAGAGTAGAATAGAATGGAGTGGAGTAGAATAGAGTGGAGTCGAGAAGAATAGAGTGGAGTAGAGTAGAATAGAATAGAGTGGAGTCGAATATAATAGAGTGGAGTCGAGAAGAATAGAGTGGAGTAGAGTAGAATAGAGTGGAGTCGAGTAGAATAGAGTATAGTCGAGAAGAATAGAGTGGAGTCGAGAAGAATAGAGTGGAGTAGAATAGAATAGCATCGAATTTACCTATGTATGTATGCATGTGTGTGTGTGTATTTATGTGTGTTTTTGTGTGTATATATATATATATATGTATATATATATATGTATATATATGTATGTATGTATGTGTTTATGTATATGGAGAGCAAAAGATGTATAGATGGAATATTAGAAACACTAGGAAACATAACAGCAGAAGAAGCCAACAGAAGAGCGAAAGATCGCAAACTATATATCTCCTCTGCGTTGAAAGGCAAATGAGAATTGAAAAAAGAATAGATAAAAGACAGCATAGCTGCTAAGTCTGAAGAAAGACAGAAAGATATCGAGCTAGTGATGAATAAAACAAAAAAAAAGAAACAAGCAGAATAAGAATAGACGATTGTAGACATTACGGTAAGCGAATTGTCTCTCTCAGGGTTTGGCATCCGTTCAGGTGAGGGAAAGGTGACTCCTTACCTGTCAGGTATGTTCTGAATAAATGGCAGAGATGCCAGCTTGGAGGTGGGCCAGGAACATAGCTTTGTTTTATTTAAATGACTTTCTACCTGAGGCTGAAATCTGGCACGAAAGATACGTTGAGAGAGAGAGAGAGAGAGAGAGAGAGAGAGAGAGAGAGAGAGAGAGAGAGAGAAAGAGGGGATGTAAGTTAAATGATGTTATCTTACAAAGAGGTGGTATTTAAGGTGAGGCGCTATATGTTTTGTTGGGAGGATAAAGAATGTTTAACAAAACTAGAGAAAGTCTCATTTTTTATCTCAAAAATGTTTAGGAAAATAAACAATAAACATTTCGGTTTTTTTTTGAGGTTTTAAAAAATTCGAAAGGGGCGGGGGGGGGGGGGGGGTTTCCTCTTTATTCTAGTTATTCATTAGCCACACATCTCTCTATCTGCAAACAGGGAGATGAATGTGTCAATAAGAGAAGACCTAAGTAATGGAGATAAGAATGTAGACAGAACATAAATTGCTATAATAATGAATAAGAAGTTGGATGGATGGATGGAGGGATGTGTGGATCGGTGGATGGATGTGTGGATGATGGGTGAGTGGGTGGATAAACTAATAGATGGATGGATAGATGGACGGATGGATAGATGATGGATGGATAGACGGACGGATGGATAGATGATGGATGGATGAATAATGGGTGAGTGGGTGAGTGAACCAATGGATAGATATGGATGGATGTGTGGATTGGCGGATGGATGTGTGGATGATGGGTGAGTGGGTGTGTAAACTAATAGATGGATGGATAGACGGATGGATGGATAGATGATGGATGGATGAATGATGGGTGAGTGGGTGGTGTGAACCAATGGATGGATGGACGGACGGATGGATAGATGCTTAATGGATGAGTGGATGGATGAATGATGGGTGAGTGGGTGGATGGATGGGTGAATAATGGGTAAGTGGGTGGGTGAGCCAATGAATAGGTGGATGAGGATGATGCGTGGATGAATGGATGGATGCGTATATGGGTGGATGAATAGTGGGTGAATAGATGGGTGGATGATTGGGTGGATGGATAATGACTGGATGGATGGGTGGATGGAATGGGGATGGGTTAGTGGATGGATGGATTGATGAATGCGTAGATGGATGGATGGGTGGATAGATAATGAGTGAATGGATGGGTGGTTGGCTGGTTGGGTAGATGGATGGATAATAAATGGATGGATGGATGTTGGGTGAATGGATGGATGGGTGACGGGTGAGTGGCTGGGCGAACCAATGGTTGGATGGATGGGTTGATGAATGGATGAGCGGATGGATGGGCGGATGGTTGGGTAATTAGAGGGATGGATGGTGAGTAGATGAGTGCATGGATGAGTGGATGGATGGGTGGGTGGATAGACAAATGGGTTGGTGGTGCAATCCGTGGGTGGATGGGTGGGGGGGTGGATAGATGGATGAATGCATGGAAAGGTAGTCAGGTATACAGAGAGTTAAACATACAATGATATAAATATTGTTTTTTTTTAAAACGGGATTATGTTCTCCTGTGTCATAGAGGAATTAATGAAATTAGAATTGTGGAGATGAGTGAGACGGGCTGACATCTTTTGTAAAACATAATATAGATCACTTGGACAGAATAAATTTAGATTAGAGTGGAGTGGAGAAGAATAGAGTGGAATGGAGTGTAGTAGAATAGAGTGGAGTGAAGAAGATTAGAGTGGAGTGGAGTAGAATAGAGTGGAGTGGAGTAGAATAGAGTGGAGTGGAGAAGAATAGAGTGGAGTAGAATAGAGTGGAGAGGAGAAGAATAGTGGAGTGGAGTAGAATAGAGTGGAGTGGAGAAGATTAGAGTGGAGTCGAGAAGAATAGAGTGGAGTGGAGTAGAATAGAGTGGAGTGGAGTTGAATAGAGTGGAGTGGAGAAGAATAGAGTGGTGTGGAGTGGAGTAGAATAGATTGGAGTGGAGAAGATTAGAGTGGAGTCGAGTATAATAGAGCGGAGTCGAGAAGAATAGAGTGGAGTAGAGTAGAATAGAGTGGAGTGGAGAAGATTAGAGTGGAGTCGAGAAGAATAGAGTGGAGTAGAGTAGAATAGAGTGGAGTGGAGTAGAATAGAGTGGAGTGGAGTAGAATAGAGTGGAGTCGAGAAGAATAGAGTGGAGTAGAGTAGAATAGAGTGGAGTGGAGTAGAATAGAGTGGAGTCGAGAAGAATAGAGTGGAGTAGAGTAGAATAGAATAGAGTGGAGTCGAATATAATAGAGTGGAGTCGAGAAGAATAGAGTGGAGTAGAGTAGAATAGAGTGGAGTCGAGTAGAATAGAGTATAGTCGAGAAGAATAGAGTGGAGTCGAGAAGAATAGAGTGGAGTAGAATAGAATAGCATCGAATTTACCTATGTATGTATGCATGTGTGTGTGTGTGTATTTATGTGTTTTTGTGTGTATATATATATATATATATGTATATATATATGTATATATATGTATGTATGTATGTGTTTATGTATATGGAGAGCAAAAGATGTATAGATGGAATATTAGAAACACTAGGAAACATAACAGCAGAAGAAGCCAACAGAAGAGCGAAAGATCGCAAACTATATATCTCCTCTGCGTTGAAAGGCAAATGAGGATTGAAAAAAGAATAGATAAAAGACAGCATAGCTGCTAAGTCTGAAGAAAGACAGAAAGATATCGAGCTAGTGATGAATAAAACAAAAAAAAAAGAAACAAGCAGAATAAGAATAGACGATTGTAGACATTACGGTAAGCGAATTGTCTCTCTCAGGGTTTGGCATCCGTTCAGGTGAGGGAAAGGTGACTCCTTACCTGTCAGGTATGTTCTGAATAAATGGCAGAGATGCCAGCTTGGAGGTGGGCCAGGAACATAGCTTTGTTTTATTTAAATGACTTTCTACCTGAGGCTGAAATCTGGCACGAAAGATACGTTGAGAGAGAGAGAGAGAGAGAGAGAGAGAGAGAGAGAGAGAGAGAAAGAGGGGATGTAAGTTAAATGATGTTATCTTACAAAGAGGTGGTATTTAAGGTGAGGCGCTATATGTTTTGTTGGGAGGATAAAGAATGTTTAACAAAACTAGAGAAAGTCTCATTTTTTATCTCAAAAATGTTTAGGAAAATAAACAATAAACATTTCGGTTTTTTTTTGAGGTTTTAAAAAATTCGAAAGGGGCGGGGGGGGGGGGGGGGGTTTCCTCTTTATTCTAGTTATTCATTAGCCACACATCTCTCTATCTGCAAACAGGGAGATGAATGTGTCAATAAGAGAAGACCTAAGTAATGGAGATAAGAATGTAGACAGAACATAAATTGCTATAATAATGAATAAGAAGTTGGATGGATGGATGGAGGGATGTGTGGATCGGTGGATGGATGTGTGGATGATGGGTGAGTGGGTGGATAAACTAATAGATGGATGGATAGATGGACGGATGGATAGATGATGGATGGATAGACGGACGGATGGATAGATGATGGATGGATGAATAATGGGTGAGTGGGTGAGTGAACCAATGGATAGATATGGATGGATGTGTGGATTGGCGGATGGATGTGTGGATGATGGGTGAGTGGGTGTGTAAACTAATAGATGGATGGATAGACGGATGGATGGATAGATGATGGATGGATGAATGATGGGTGAGTGGGTGGGTGAACCAATGGATGGATGGACGGACGGATGGATAGATGCTTAATGGATGAGTGGATGGATGAATGATGGGTGAGTGGGTGGATGGATGGGTGAATAATGGGTAAGTGGGTGGGTGAGCCAATGAATAGGTGGATGAGGATGATGCGTGGATGAATGGATGGATGCGTATATGGGTGGATGAATAGTGGGTGAATAGATGGGTGGATGATTGGGTGGATGGATAATGACTGGATGGATGGGTGGATGGAATGGGGATGGGTTAGTGGATGGATGGATTGATGAATGCGTAGATGGATGGATGGGTGGATAGATAATGAGTGAATGGATGGGTGGTTGGCTGGTTGGGTAGATGGATGGATAATAAATGGATGGATGGATGTTGGGTGAATGGATGGATGGGTGACGGGTGAGTGGCTGGGCGAACCAATGGTTGGATGGATGGGTTGATGAATGGATGAGCGGATGGATGGGCGGATGGTTGGGTAATTAGAGGGATGGATGGTGAGTAGATGAGTGCATGGATGAGTGGATGGATGGGTGGGTGGATAGACAAATGGGTTGGTGGTGCAATCCGTGGGTGGATGGGTGGGGGGGTGGATAGATGGATGAATGCATGGAAAGGTAGTCAGGTATACAGAGAGTTAAACATACAATGATATAAATATTGTTTTTTTTTTAAAACGGGATTATGTTCTCCTGTGTCATAGAGGAATTAATGAAATTAGAATTGTGGAGATGAGTGAGACGGGCTGACATCTTTTGTAAAACATAATATAGATCACTTGGACAGAATAAATTTAGATTAGAGTGGAGTGGAGAAGAATAGAGTGGAATGGAGTGTAGTAGAATAGAGTGGAGTGAAGAAGATTAGAGTGGAGTGGAGTAGAATAGAGTGGAGTGGAGTAGAATAGAGTGGAGTGGAGAAGAATAGAGTGGAGTAGAATAGAGTGGAGAGGAGAAGAATAGTGGAGTGGAGTAGAATAGAGTGGAGTGGAGAAGATTAGAGTGGAGTCGAGAAGAATAGAGTGGAGTGGAGTAGAATAGAGTGGAGTGGAGTTGAATAGAGTGGAGTGGAGAAGAATAGAGTGGTGTGGAGTGGAGTAGAATAGATTGGAGTGGAGAAGATTAGAGTGGAGTCGAGTATAATAGAGCGGAGTCGAGAAGAATAGAGTGGAGTAGAGTAGAATAGAGTGGAGTGGAGAAGATTAGAGTGGAGTCGAGAAGAATAGAGTGGAGTAGAGTAGAATAGAGTGGAGTGGAGTAGAATAGAGTGGAGTGGAGTAGAATAGAGTGGAGTCGAGAAGAATAGAGTGGAGTAGAGTAGAATAGAGTGGAGTGGAGTAGAATAGAGTGGAGTCGAGAAGAATAGAGTGGAGTAGAGTAGAATAGAATAGAGTGGAGTCGAATATAATAGAGTGGAGTCGAGAAGAATAGAGTGGAGTAGAGTAGAATAGAGTGGAGTCGAGTAGAATAGAGTATAGTCGAGAAGAATAGAGTGGAGTCGAGAAGAATAGAGTGGAGTAGAATAGAATAGCATCGAATTTACCTATGTATGTATGCATGTGTGTGTGTGTGTATTTATGTGTTTTTGTGTATATATATATATATATATGTATATATATATGTATATATATGTATGTATGTATGTGTTTATGTATATGGAGAGCAAAAGATGTATAGATGGAATATTAGAAACACTAGGAAACATAACAGCAGAAGAAGCCAACAGAAGAGCGAAAGATCGCAAACTATATATCTCCTCTGCGTTGAAAGGCAAATGAGGATTGAAAAAAGAATAGATAAAGACAGCATAGCTGCTAAGTCTGAAGAAAGACAGAAAGATATCGAGCTAGTGATGAATAAAACAAAAAAAAAAGAAACAAGCAGAATAAGAATAGACGATTGTAGACATTACGGTAAGCGAATTGTCTCTCTCAGGGTTTGGCATCCGTTCAGGTGAGGGAAAGGTGACTCCTTACCTGTCAGGTATGTTCTGAATAAATGGCAGAGATGCCAGCTTGGAGGTGGGCCAGGAACATAGCTTTGTTTTATTTAAATGACTTTCTACCTGAGGCTGAAATCTGGCACGAAAGATACGTTGAGAGAGAGAGAGAGAGAGAGAGAGAGAGAGAGAGAGAGAGAGAGAGAGAAGAGGGGATGTAAGTTAAATGATGTTATCTTACAAAGAGGTGGTATTTAAGGTGAGGCGCTATATGTTTTGTTGGGAGGATAAAGAATGTTTAACAAAACTAGAGAAAGTCTCATTTTTTAACTCAAAAATGTTTAGGAAAATAAACAATAAACATTTCGGTTTTTTTTTGAGGTTTTAAAAAATTCGAAAGGGGCGGGGGGGGGGGGGGGTTGTTAACATCAGTTGAGTAGTGGTGGTAGGGGTGATTTTTTTTTCTTCAGAGAGCGAGGAAAGGTGGTAAGTTTATAGACCAAATTTTAATGGGTTTTTTTGGCAAAAGACAGAAAAAATTAGAGATAAAATTTAACGGTTTTATTTTCTGCTGAAAAGAAAGATTAGAGAAAGATAGTTTATTTTGCGAAATAAAAATATTATGAGAAATGTCAGCTATTTTATATTATTTTGATTAAAAAAAGAATAGAAGAAAGCCGTGGAAGGAATAAATGTAATATTAAATGTAATATTAAATGTAATATTTTAGTGTCTGGGTTCTGGTAAGAAGAAATGCAAACATCCGTTATAGTTAATTATGGTTAGTCGAAGACCCCGGTATCACTGCAAACGAATTAAAATCCATAATTGCTCAACCGCCCGTGCCATTAGAATCATCCAAATTAAAACCCATCTCATTGAAGGATCCAAATAATGAAAAGCAGCTGCAGTCCCTATCATAGGAGCTACAGCACGCGCCAAAAGACATAAGGCGAAGCGGCAACGAAGGTGAACGCAACTAAACAGTCCGTCGTACGATATCATCATTCATTGTAAGTAATCGGAATAACGAAACACGGTTCGGATGAAAAACACAGCTGGCGGTAGCACAGAGCACTAACTCAGTAGCTCAGACACGAAGCCGGATATGGAATGGGGGAGAATTGAAACAACAAAAAATAGGAAAAAATTGTATGGTAAAAGCTTTACGTGATTGATAGACGACACAGATTTGAACGACGTTTCGGCTCAACAGGCCTTCAGCAGGGACAAATAAACAACACGCACACACAGATATGTAAGTAAATAAAACTAATCCTACATAGCTAACTAGTAACGAAGCATCCAGAACAAAATAATCGAAACTGGTTTAAGAAAGAAAAATGACTTCCCTGTGTCGTGGACCGTGGTCAGAATGGGAAAGAGAGAGTCACACGGGTGTAGCTGTAATTATACCCTGCTGGTCAAGACCGTTTGAAGCGTCCTAAAAATATGCGAGTAGGGGGAACGCTGTCTAGGTGACCTCGACTCCAAAGAAACTGACAATGTCTAAAAGTATCTAAGGGCCCACAAATGCATGTACACACACACACACACACACACATACACACGCACACACACCGGCTATGAGGAAACAGCAACAATAAACACTTTTCAGACTGGTCGTTAATAGTTCTTGTCGCATATCCGCCATATTGTCCGGTATTCCAATGATGACGTATATTGCAATAAGCACAGAGCACACTATTGCGCACATTGTAGAGGATTTCAGCTCATACACACGTACTCCGCAGCACCAGCGGGGATCCCAACAGTGGAACTTTCTATCCAGACACTTATTGGCTTTGGAAGGATAGTATTAACCATCTTTCCGGCAAAAAACGTAACTGGGAACGTTGACGCTAACATGACCGCGCCATCTTGAAACCAGAAACATTCTATTCCCAGACAATTATTGTATGGCGAACTTAGGGATGGAAAGAGACCGAAGGGCAGACAAGTGCTGAGATATGGGGTACTTTACTTTTTACTTACTCTTTGAGAATTTCCTCATTGGTCTTTTTAGCTGTCCAGGGAACTTTCAACATTCTTCTGAGAAATCCCATCTCTGTGGCCTC